>BQNB010089588.1:0-27367 GCA_026074375.1 Tanacetum coccineum
ACCTTCGGGGGATATGTTTGTCATACCATCACCTAATGTAATAAATGTTGATACACAAGGGTCAAATAAGCTTTTGGAAATAAGTCATGATACATCTATTAAATTTTTCCAAACTGGAATTTTTATCGAGGAATTAAATTTATTATCATAACTTGGAATCATCTTAACAAATGGATGTCATTCATTTTCCTAATCAAGAATTTGTATGTGCCATTTGGCATCCCGTTCGTCCCCAAATTGTTTTATAAGGATGGGATTAAATTGGGGCAAGTCTAACTTAAAGACTTTTCTGTAAACAAAAGTGCTTGCAGGGAGACAACCCAGAATGTAATTTTCAATTTTATTATCAAGTCTGTCTTTCCAGATTGTCGATACGGCGTATCCAAACCCCATGGATATGGCGTATTGACTATCTGGACGTTATCCAGTCTTAATTTTCAGCACAGTCTATACGACGTATTCATTAAACGAATACAACGTATTCGTCACAGTATCAATACGGTCGTATCCTAGGGAATGGATATGGCGTATCGACTTCCTGTACTGAGTCTAAACAACGAATAAACACAGAGATAAAATTGCATATTGTTTTCTGAGAATTACACAGACCTCGTGAATAAATATCGCGAACATGGTGGAGATATTTAAATATCTGGAGAACCTTGACGGTGGAGTCTTGAAACTTCAACAAGGCGGCTGTTCAACACAATCTTGCTCATAAAACGCAACTTGCAGAATCACCGAGAATTTCAAGGGAGTTTTTCTCATCTTATTCTTTTTAAGTCCTGTATTTGTAATGTTTTATATATACAACAAGGACGTTGTATAATTCAAGTGGGAGGGATGGGAATTAGAAAGTTTACTGTGTCTTATTTTTCACATTAAAATGCCTAAATTTATGCTCAAATTTAAAAAAAAAAATTCAAGCATCTTTTGTGAAATTACATATACATAACCCACACACAATAAACCCTGTTAGATATTATGAGAATTTAGCCTTTCCGTTTCCAAATGTTTACCCAAATTCCGCAAAATATGAGTGTGTCGGTGATGTTGTAGACTTTAGAACTTGGCTTGGTATATCACTCGAGACCGCAATAATAAGTACTAATGGGATTAGATTGAGTAACCTTGTTAATTGGTAAAATTTAGATTACACCCAAATCGCCTTTACATGTTTTTTATTAACTAACTACACCGATTAGTTAACCTCCCGTTTAAACTCTTTTCCACTCTCATCTTTAGAGTGATGATCCACTAGAACAACCTATAGAGCCAATCCTTTAGGAATTTACAAATCAACCACAATTGTTTCGTTACACCTTAACACCTTAACCTACCTTATTAATTAAGTAAATTTACAGTATGCTATTGCTTAAAAGTGTAAATTTATATTTCCCGAGTCTTCTGTCATTTTCTATCTTTGGTGCGGTTGGAAATTTGCACATTGCAAATGAGAATGTATATTAGTAGTCAAAGCTCATGTGATTTTACTACCATCACAATTATTGGTGAGTCCGAAGAACGAAGAATTATCGAAGGAATTATCCGGAATTATTAAGATCGTTAAGGTTGGTGAAACTAACACCCGAGAGTTGAAGAATAGTTTATAAAAAAAAATCAAAAAATGAGAAAAAAATACAGAAAGAGTGAGAAAGAAAGTTGTAGTAATCATTTTCGCAATACCGAAGAACTACCGAAGGATTGATTATCTTTATACGTCTTAAAAAACTCTTCAACCCAAAACAATCAACGATGTACAAGTATGTACAAAGTGAAGACATCGCCACTTGCCTTGCAGAGTATGTAAATTTTGGGATGATTGGGATGTTGACCTTACGGAACCGCCAACTTAGTTGTTGTTTTTGAATCTATGAATCAAGACGTCTATAAAATAGAATGTGTCTTTTGTACCATAGTAACGGTCGGAAAAAAGTGTCTAGCAACTTTATTCTTAAGTCTTTAATCTATTTGTTTCTTGATTTTTATTTACCAACAATTTACTTCCCCTCTCACACTAATGAATTAGCCCTGTTTAACGCGAATGAGGATGTGATCGAGCGGCATGTCAATTCGTCGTTACAAAAGCCATGTACTGCATGTCTCACTGCCTCATTGGTTAAACGACTTTTGGTAAAAGTTAGAAAGTTCCTACCCTATATCATTCTTCATCTAAACCTTGTTAAATTTTGAATGAGGACAGTGATGGAACACACATGTCTATTCCGTCATTACGGGCATGTATGTGTGCTTCAGCTGCCTTGTTAGAGTGGTACTTCTGGTAAATATTGAAGAATGATCAAACCGTAAGCCTTTCCATACAAAAAACCATATTTACCTTTATAAACTTGTTACTCCTTAGCTTTAGTGGTGGAGATGTGTATCCTTGCCAAGCTTATGATAGAATACTCGTCACGACCGAGCAATTGAGCGGATTAGTTACATGTTACCACATAGATTAGTTGAGTGATTTGAGTGTTTTCATCTTCCTTGATTGTTTGGTAGATAGTACTTGTCATAGATCAAATAAGATCTTTAACGAAATATCCGTAGGGATACATTTTACAAACTTCAAAGGTACTTGAGTGACAAGTAGGATTCAAATGGGGATATTTGATGACATTAAATAACGTCTATTTTATAGCATCATTTATCCTATTTTGTATAATTATTGCAAAGAATTGTTACTTAATCGTTTATATTTGAGAATTGCAGTAATTATGGAGTAATTGGTGAAAGATAGCAAAAGGCGCGCATTCTGGAGCTTAAATGAAGATATTTTGAAGATTACTATTCTGAAGACCAATACGCCGTATCCATCAAGGAAGATACGGCGTATCCGTGCCTGCACTCACCAAAGACCATAGAGGATAAAGCTCAATACGCTGTATCCAGAGAGACTCAATATGCCGTATTCAAGAAATAGTATGTGAATATTCTAGAAGATATCAAGCGTGGTCCCTACTCCAAGAAATCCCCAATACGCCGTATCCAATACTTGGATACGCCGTATCGAACCGACTACCAGACTCTATATATAGACGACCCTAAACTCAGTTTTAGGTATGCAAGTGAATCCCTAAACCACCAAGTCGACCGAGAGACGATCAGAAGATCATAGAAGGTCAGAAAAGAGCCTCAAGATCATAGGAAAACTCTTGTAATCTTTCGCGCAAGTAAACGATACGCGGTTCGATTGAGGTTTCTATTATTTTTAATCTTCATTTATATGAAACCGTGTGTATTTTTACAATGACTATCAGCTGATACCTTTAGGTATCAGCCATGTTTTAAGAAGATCAAATGTTTGGGGTTTTGTTTTTTCTGATTGCTTAATTTATCGTTGATTGTTTTTTATGTTTATCAATTTATATTCGTTTACGTGCTTAAGTATGCGACCTATCATTCAACTGGGTCTAGTCTTACATATTTAATGCGCTGCAACTTCGGTGTTGTTTGGGCGTAGGCTAAGAGTCCAGGATAGCTCTCCATATTGCAATTTATATATCTAGAATCATAGGATCACAAATATTGACCTATCTTTGCCTTTAGGTGTTAGTGAGCTTAGTGTAGCCTAAGGTGAACCTTGAATCAACGAGTACTTTCTTTTTCCATTGGTAAGGAAACGACAGTAGACTACTAGAATATAAAAGCCGTTAAGTAGTAAGCTGAGTCAAAGTCTCGATGAGCTAGGGTTTAGTAAGAGCACCATTACTTAGATCCTAAGATAATTATAAGATCAACATAAGGTTGCTTAATTATACTGATGCGTCTAATTGTGACAGAATTAGCGTGTCTAGGTCTTAGGATGAAGTCCCGCCTAAGTCTAGGAATGATATGCCCTTCGAGATAAGACAATCATTGCACTATTAAACAAACCTGCGTTTTATCGGATTATTCATGGTTGATATGTTTTCCTTACATTAGTTCTCGACCGCTTCTTTATCGTTTGTTTGTCTTCTTGTGTGTGTTTATTGCTTTACTTGTCATCAAAACCTTAGGTTAGATAACTAAACCTCCGTGCTCAGTCCTCTCAGGCTGAAACCCCCCTAATCATTGAGTTAGTTTTTAACTTAGGTTAAATAGATTAATTTAGATACTAACATAAGATAACTAAAATGCTGATAGAAATTAGGAATTAACCTCGTCGCTCTTATGAACATAAACCTACTACCAACGAAGTTACATCTTGACCGGGTACACTGCCCGTTAAAGTGTTGTTTTTAGGTTAAGTCGGCAAAATATAAATAGTAAAACTTGATACATAAAATAACATCTGCACAACGACACATCAATATATATATATATTCATACCACGATAATCATAACTAAGGCTTGGCACATAACTTTTTCATTCAACTTAGGACTTTTAGAAATTTAGCACTAAAGGGAGTGCTTGCAAGAACAGGAACTTGCGGAATTCATTACAGGCGAATAGGCTTCGGTCTAATAAATAATGATTAAGCACAAGTTCTAGAGCTTCTAAATTACCGGCTCACTCATAATAATTATCAACCAATACCATTGCTCCAGAAAAGGCGACAAAACCACATATACACATCCATAACGATGGAATAGATACATATGATTGCTCACTCCTTAACTCGAACAAGCTAAAGGCATCAATTATCTTAGGCACCAAAAGTGGGTACCCGAATATTCTTTAAGGCTTAGAATTCTTACAATTTAGTGGACTGGGTTGTGCTAGCTATAATGTCAATTCGGTTGGATTTGCCTTACTAAGAGCATTTTTTTATATTTTGAAAGCATATATATATTAATTTTGAGATTTTTGAAAGTACCAGTTGGTAAAAATTTAACAATTTGACAGGGCAAACATAGAGGGATATGATTAATGTTTCATATTTGGCTCCCCTTTACACTTAAGTTGAAGATTGCCCTCAATGCGATAACTGATAATAGAGATAGAACCGGGAAAATTAAAGGAAAATGATACTTCCCAGGGCATAAAGATATATAGCTGCGAGAGAGCTATCCTTGAGCAGACTTTATAATTTTCCAATTCTTTAAGCTAAAGTACCTACATAAAAGTAAATACAAAAGCACACAAAAAGAAAATATTTTTGTTGTTTTTTAGAAAATAAATAAAGGATATTAGTAGAAGGGGGGAATGGAAGGAGGGAAACTCTCCACACTTAATTGGAGCACGTTTTTTGCCTCCCAAGAAGCGCTTAATTTTTAAGAGAGTCGTTAGCTAGACTCGTACTTCTAGAGTCATTCTTTGGGAAAGAAGGGAGTGACTTCTTCCCTTGGGTCATTATAATCTTCATGATATAGTTTTAGTCGATGGCCATTGACTATGAACGTCTTTCCATCTTTACCATATAGTTCAACATATCCGGATGGATATTGATGTTTCACTACATAAGGTCCTAGCCAACGAGATCTAAGTTTTGGTTGTTTAAATTTGTATTTTAAGTGAAATAGCAGAACCTTGTTTCATTGTCTGAATTCTTTCCTCATTCTTAACTTTTTGTCATGGCAGACTTTGGTTCTTACCTTGTATAGACGAGAGTTTTCATAGGCTTGGTGTCTAAGTTCATCTAACTCGTGTAATTAAAACATTCTTTTCTCACCAACGGCGATGAGATATAGGTTTCAATTCTTCAGTGCCCAGTATGCACGGTGTTCAATTTCAAATGGTAAGTGGCAGTTCTTTCCATATATAAGTTTATAGGGTGTGGTACCGGTAGTGGTATTGCAGGCATGCGAACAAGCCACAAGCGATAACATCAATTTTTTCTTGATCAAATAGCAGATTGTCTTTTAACAAGTTTTGTCAAGATTCTTTTAAGACTTGTTTTCGTGTTTTTTCAACTTGACCGCTAGGTTTGAGATATATGACTAGAAAAAACGGTGGTTTAACTCCAATATATTTTCAATATTTTTTTTCCATATTTTATTGCAAAAGTGGAGACCTTTGATCGCTGATTTAGAGCTTTGGGCATTCCGAAACGAAGAATAGTTTCTTAAAGGATGTGAAAACCACTTGTAGCATCATAGGTTGGTAAATCTTACTTTGGCCCATTTAGATACATAATCAACAGCGACAAGAAATGTATTCAAATTTATATGATTTTGGGAAGTCCTATAAAGACGATACTAACACATACATAAAATTTTTCACAAAATAGAATACTTGAATGTTGTTTAAGGCATCTCATCCCCGTTTTGATAAATTACCCATCTTATGACATGCTTCGCAAAGGTGAACTAGAGTATGAGTTGCTTTTATGATTGTTGGCTAGTAAAAACCTAAGTCTAGGACTTTTTTAGCGGTTATATTTGGTCCATAATGTCCTCTGGTTGGTCCGTGGTGACATTGATCTAAAATTGTTTGGGTTTATGGTCCGGATACACAGGGTATGATCATTTTTGCCGAGAGCATACCATTGAAAGAGGTAGGGTTCCATCTCCAGAAGTAGTGTTTTGAGGTCAGAGAAGAATTTGTTCTTTTGTTGATACGTCATCCCTTTTGGTATAATATCAATTACCAAGTAGTTTGCAAAATCTGTGAACCACGATTCATTTTTGGTGTTAATTTCCATAAGAGTTTCTTCGGGAAAGTTATCATCCACTTCACTGTCATCACTTATTTCGTCTTTTTCAATTCGGGACAAGTGGTTGGCATCGACATTTTCTGTACCTTTTCAGTCTTTGATTTCTATGTCGAATTCTTTAAAAAAAAAAAATAAAAAAAAAAAAAAAAAAAATAAAAAAAAAAAAAAAAAAGAAGTAAATCCATCGAATAAGGCTGGTTTTGCATCTTGTTTCTTGATAAATGCTTAAGAGCTGAAATAGATCGTGTGAACCATAGTGTTTTGTAGAATAAAATAGTACTGAATTATCGAATGCAAAAACTACAGCCATTGAGTTCTTTTTCCGTAATAGTGTATTTTTGTTGAGCTGGATTAAGAGTTTTACTTGCGAAATAGATCGGGTGAAAGTTTTTACCATCTTTTTGACCTAAACAGCAATAACTACGAAATACTTGCATCAACATAAGTTTCAAACGGGAAGATTCCAGTTTGGGCTTACGATCCAGGAGCACATGTAGTTTCTCCTTCAATAACATCTGAATGCTTCTTGACATTCATCATCGAAATTTCAAAGGAGTATCCTTTTCAAAGCAAGCTTATTAGCGGTACGAAAGCAATTTTCAAGAAATCTTTTATGAATCATCGGTAAAAACTGCATGTCCGAGAGTAGCTTCTAATACCTTTATATTATGGGGTGGAAGTTTTGAGATTACGTTGATTCTTTCTGTGTTGACTTCAAGTCCTGCACGACTACATTGTTCCAAGCACAATCCTTCTTTGACCATGAAGTGACATGTCCCAATTAAAGAACAAATGAGCAACTTATAACGTTGAGCATTTTATCGATATTATTTAAAATATTTCGAAAGAGTTTCCCAATGACGAGAAATCGTCCCATGAATACTTTGACTGAATTCTTGATCAGTCATAAATATTGCAGCAAGCACTTTGAAATTGGGGGGGGGGGGGGGGCTTTGGGGCATTGCATATCCGAAGGCATTCGCTCTAAGCGTATTTTCTAAAGAGACATGTGGACATTGTTTTTTTTCTTGATCATTATATTCGATAGGAATTGAAAAAATCCAGGATAAACGCATTGAGGAAACGAAAATAATTTATTTCCTCGAGTCTTTCTAACATTTGATCATAAATGTCAAGGGAAATGAGCTTTATGGTTTCTTCAGTATTTATAATAATTCGAATGCTTACCGCCAATCCCGTAACGGTTTCTGTTGGACAAGTTCATTATTTTCGTGTTGTGACGACTGTAAGCACCACCTTTCATTGGGTACAACAGAGAATAGGACTAACCCAAGGACTACGGCAATTGGATAGAATAATACAGGTATCACAAGAGTTTCCAACAATTTCTTTCTTAACAACTTCATTGCATCATTTGGGTTCACACTTCTTTGTTTCTTTTTGGACAACAGGTTTCTTGTCATCCAAAAGTTGTATCTTGTACTTGCAGAATGATGGGCAGATACCAAGAATGTTTGTTGTTTTCCAGGCAAAAGCTTTCTTGTGTTTTTTAAGGATGGATACAAGTTTAATTTTCTTTTCTTTAGAAAGCTGAGATGATATGATAATAGGAAGAAAAAAGGGTTCTTCCAGGAATACATATTCCAGATTATCAGAAGGGTTTAAGTTCAAGATCACGTATGGATGTTTTATAGGAATGTCTTGAATTTTATAATCTTGTGTATAATGATTTTTTCGAATGGTGGTTTCTTCTATCGATTATAAGTCACAAATTTCATCTTCGCCAATGCTCGAATTCATCGAATCACAAAGATTTCTTCTTCGAGAAGGTTCCTTCGATGGAATGGAGGATTTTGCTTCCTTCGTCTAGAAGAGCGTTGAAATCTTCTTCTAAAATTTCATCGATAACATCGATACTAAACAGGTAATACATCGTTTGAGTAAGAGTGTTTCATTGCAGAGTCGATATTAAAGATCATTTGTATCAGTCCCAACTCAAGATTGAGTTGTTTCTGTTTAACTATAATAACTGCATCAACAGTGTGAAGAAAGGTCGTACCCAAAATGAGGGGAACTTAACTATCTTCTCTATTTCAAGAAAAACAAAATCGGCGCGGAAAGTGAATTTACCGCAACTTCAAACGAGCATATTTTCAGCTATTTCCAACAGGGTATTGGAATGATCTGTCGGATAATCTTACGCTCATTTTGGTAGGTTTAAGAGTTTCGAGAGATAGTTTCGCATATAACAAATACGACATAAGGTTAATGCTAGCACCAAGATCGGCTAAGGTATTACAGGAGAAAGTTTTATTGAAATTACATGGAATAAGGAAACTTCTTGGGTCTCTAAGTTTTGGTGGAACTTTTATTCATGGAATCATCGCTGAAACTTCCAATCGCTTAAAAAGAGGCATAATTTGTTTTGATTTTATGTCTTTGTTCTTATAGTTCCCTTGAGAAACTTGCCATAATTAGGCATTCTGGCTAAGACGTCGACAAGAGGTACGTTTTTGATTCAATGCCCGATGGGCCTGACGAGAAATTTTCTGTATTGGGCTTCCATTTTCTCTTTCCTGAGACATTGGAGATACAGGATTTTTGGTTTGTATGGTTTGGGTACAGAGTGTCTTTGACTGGTTTTGGTGGTGAGATTTTTTGGTTATGATGTATGTTTCATCGTCTTCATCATCATATCGAAATTGATAGTGGTTTCAGAAATTGTCTTGTGATCTTTTGGATTAACTGGTGGGTTTATAGTGATTTACCACTTCTTGTGAATAACGCATTACATGCTCATATATATATTGCGGTGGTTATAGGCTTTTGAGTGTGCCCCTTTTGGGTCTTGGTTTAGTGCTACTTGAAGAGATCCAGAGTCGACCAGATTTGTGGTCAGCGAGTCTGTCGACTTAGTTTTTTGAGATTCTGGATTGAAGCTTGATGATTTTTGCTAACTGTTTCGAGTTGGGTTTGAGAGCCAAGAATGTTCTCTGCCAAGCGTTGCTTATTGTTGGGACTTTCAGTGAAATCGTTGAACTGTTTCTGAAGATCTACGGTTTTTGTCATCGTGAATCGTAGTTGTCTCGGTTGTAAGCCCATTACCCGATCCGCTTTGACACCGCCCAATTATCGCGATTAGAGTCTCGGTCGCGGTAATCATTGTAAAAACGAGTCTTACGAAAAGTTTGCATGAATTTTGCCTCTTCTTCACGAGACATGGGTACGTCATCATTGTCAAGATCGGGTTTTGTTTTTTTAGCACGAGATTGGAGTTATTTGTACTGAGCATCCATCTTTATGGTCATGGCATCCATTCGGGCCATAATTTTGTTAGTAGACGAAATACTGCTACCATTCAAGCGGCGAAAGCAACAATTTCTTAAGAGATGTTTTAGTTTTTTGGATTTAGCCCAATCGAGAGCTGCAAAGAATTTATCTTCGAGAAGCTGATAAGCTTTTATCTTCGAGAAGCTGATAAGCTTGATTTGGTGTTTTATAGAGGAAAATACCACCAAACTGAACTGCGACATTCAACAAAACTCGTAGTTAATTTCCGCTGAGACCATGATAGAAGATTTTAGATAATATACCGTTGGAAAGTTATGACCATGCTTTTCGGGCATTTCTTTCATACGAACATGCATCGGTTATAGATTCTTTTCAGTTAGAAAGGCAACGGATTTCTCCGTGTAGTCAGACGAAAAGAGCTGGGTGAAAGAATCGAGCTAATTAAAAGCATTTCAAAGTTAATCCCCAAGTTTCATAGATCCTACATTAGTTCGCCAGCCAGTTTTTGCTTCTCTCCTTAGTGATAGGGGAAACATCATTAGGCGGACAACTTCATTTTTGGTATCTCTGTATTTAAACATATCGCAGATTCCGAGGAATTCATGAATTTGTTTATTAGGATCGGTTTTGGTTCTACCATCAAATTGGTTTTCTTTGACAAGGGTCAAGTGGTTACCTTTAATGGCAAATTCATTTGCGGTTTTTGGAATAGTGATTACAGAACCAGAAGTCGGAGCGACAATACGGTCAACAGCCCACATGGGTTCATCATCCATGGGATAAAGATTTTCAAGGATAACGAGAAAGTGACAAAAGTGGTTGATGTTGAGAATTGGCGGATAGATAATTCTTGGGTGTTGTGGTGGATTATTTCTTTGATCGTATGGAACTCTTCTGTTTCGTCGACGAAGTCTTCGATTCAAAGTACGTTCAGGTTCAGGTAACAGTTCAACAAGTTCAGAATTAGAAGCACGTGTATGCATCCAAGGGGGAATTTGTTTGGGGTCAGTTTGCCAGAAAACTGTATTGCGATTTTTGAAAAAGAGGGGGAGTTAAAATAATTTTCCAGAGTTGACTACAGAACAGCTTAAAAATCCCCGGCAACGGCGCCAAAAACTTTGATGTGTTTCAAAAGCTTTAAATTTATAATGACTGAAAATACCAATTTTATTATAGGGAAACACACGGGTAAAAGTATAACCCACGTATATAGTATAATCTTTTTAGGTAAGACCAGGTCGTCCACAGGGATTTGAGTAGTGTTTAGATAATCAGAAAGAAAATAAACTTTAACTTGAAAATAACTTTTTGTTTTACCAATGATAATAAAGATGACTACTCGGATAGTTGAAAATAATTTATAAGTGTTGGAAATGATTAAGACCTCGAAGATGAAACCTTAACTTATAAAAAGGATTTCTCGTCAGAAAACGTTTTCACAAATTAACTTGATTAACTCAAGACTTATATTTAGTAGACTAGACCAAATGTGTCACTCAAATAGTTTAGTTACTTATTATATCAAAACTTATTTTGTTTATCAATTCACGAAAGTGGATTTCTCGGCACAGACGATAAAGATCATAGACAAATCTTTAAAACCACATAGATCATAACGGGTCTTTCGACCTATACCGGTATGATTATATAATCTAAGTTGATAAGCAAAAACTGATAAGATAGGATATAACACGATTGCAACATAAGCTTGAGATTAAAGAGATCACGATCATACCAAACACTTATTCATTATCATAACGTCACCGAGTAGTCATGAGAGATTTAGCCTCTCATGGCTATGAGGTTCATAACATAAGATGATTCAACATGAATTTCTATTATTCTAATATACTAATATAATATTCTACTTTGTTCTTGATCGTTTGATCTTGAATCTTCAAAAGGGTGGAATGGATGAAGTATCTCTAATGAGATTATTGAGTAATGAAGAAAGGAAGGATTTGTGGGATGAGGGATGATTGAAATGTTTGAAATTCGTCCCTTATTTATAGGCTAAGTCAGGGGTAAAAGTGCGGCGCACAAGGTTGTAAGTGCGGCGTACTTAGGGTGTTAATGTAGTAGCATTTAAGTCTTCATTAATTCTTCGTAATCATGTGGGAAGTGCAGCGCACAAAATAGTAAGTGCGGCGTACTTGTGGAGTTAATGCTGATTTTTGACTAAGCTTTAATTACTTCTGACTTGAGGAGAAGTGTGGCGCACAATTGGTAAGTGCGGCGCACATTTGCATTTTAGAACTTGAATTTTATTTCTTTCTTGTTTGTTATGTTCTTTAGCATATACATACTCGATCTTTGTTGTGTTTATCTTTGGGATGTCTTCAAGTGAACCTGCAAGCAATTCATGCTATTAAGTATCGAAAGTTCACGAGAAATGATTAAATATATGCAAATAACGCCATCAAAAACATGTATAATTTGGGCGTTATCAGTAGGCTAAGGTGTAACGAAACAAATAATTGGTGTAGTTCATAAAGGATTGGCTCTACGGGTTGTTCTAGGGGTATCTTACTCTTAAAGTGAGAGTAAACAAAGGGTTTATATAAGGGTTAACTAACCAGTGTAGTTAGTTAATAAGAAACACGTAAAGGCGATTTGGGCGTAATCCTAAAATTTACCAGTTTAAACAAGTTACTCTATCTAAATCCATAGTACTTATCACTGCGGTCTCGAATAGATATACCAAGCCAAGTTCTAAAGTCTACAACATCACCGGCACACTCATATTTTATAGATTTTGGGTTAACATTTGGAAACGGGTAAGGTTAAATCCTCACAATATCAAACAAGGGTTATTGTGTGCGGGTTATGTATCAAGTAATTTCACAAAAGTATGCATGAAATTTTTTTAAATTTTAGCATATTTTAAGCATTTTAGTGTGAAAAATAGGACAAGTATACATTCTAATTCACATCCCCCCACTTGAATTATACAACGTCCTCGTTGTATAGATAAGACATTAAAAACGGGATTTAAAAAGAATTAGAATGAGAAACTCCCTTGATATTTTGCTTGGTAGATTCTTCATGTTCAAACAGCGACATACATCAATTTTGCGCCGTGTACGGGGAGTGAAAAAGTTTAACCTTTAATTTTATTAGTATTTCTAACCATTAGCTTAGAATAATTTAATTAGTGTAATTTAATTCTGTGTGATTAATTGTGTGTTTAAATTCCCGCATTATTTAATTGTTTTCTAAGTATCATGTTCTGATAGATCAACTGATATGTCGTATCCACCCGTTGGATACGACGTATCAACCCTTCTACTCAGAACAACATATTGATCTCTGCAATCTAAACAACGTATCTGTTCTTCCAAACAATACGGTGTATTCTGTAAAATCAATATGGCGTACTGACCTTCAGCAGACCCATACGGCGTATTCAAATTAATTAAATACGGCGTATTGATCATTTGACACAGTATCAGTCTCAATGCGATTTCCTGTCTTGTTTTATGTGTTCTCTCCCCTGAGGGCGCATCCTACTGATTATTTATACTTGGTTTCAGGAAAGCTAAGACAAGAACTATGACGAAACCTACAAATAACATTCAAAATAATTATGATTAGGGCAATGCAACACGCGAGCTCAACATAAATACCATGATTAAGATTGGCGACGAATTTGTGAAAATACTACAAGACAATGCCTTCAATGGTATAGACGGGGAAGACGTTATTGACCACACTACAAAAGTCCTAGAAATATTAGAATGGATCAAGATTCCTAATGTGGATAACGATCAACTTCGGTTGCACGTTTTTCTAATTTCACTTAGTGGACACGCAAAAGAATGGTGGGATAATGAGGTTAAAGGTACGATCACCACCTAGAAAGAATTGGGTAAGAAGTTTTTCCAAAAATATTATCCATTATCCCATACTTGCAATAGTAAAATCCCAGACGACCTGGACAACGAGACAAATTATCTTGAATTTTTAGATTGGTTGGGATCCAAATTCAAAAACTATTAGAACATGGACAGAAGCACTAAGAATGGGCTATGGAATTTTTATGTAAGCGAATATAGCACGGAGGGATCAATAAGCGACGCTGATGAAAGCAACGAACCCCGCAATAAAAGCCGAAAGAAAAATTCCTGTTCTGACTCGTTTTTTAAGCCCCACTTGGATGCACAAGAAGGGAATGGAATCTAAAATTTTGAAGAAAGTAACCAGTACTCCCCTCCAATACCAGTTCCCATTGAGTACGACGTCAATAATCCAGATGAAGTATGCAAATCCGAGGAATTCAAAGTCATACGATACTGAATAGGGACAAATGAAGAATTCATTACCATTAGTCCAAGCAAATACGACACTTGGGGAAAAACCTTTGGGTCCATGTCTTGCATCTACCACGATCTCTTCAACAAAAAGTTCCGCGAATGGCTGGTGAAACGCACCGAATAGTGAAACAAAGAGAAGGAAAAAGTCCAACTTAAAGACTAGCTGAAAGAAAAGTGCTTACCGGGAGACAACCCGGTTGGTTGTTTTTAATTGTTTGAATTGTTTATTTTAATTGTTTTATTGAGTCTGTCTTCCCAGACACTCAATACGGTGTATCGAACCTCTATTGATATGCCGCATCGAACCTGTCTGGACGTTATCAGTCTTTAATTTCTGCATTTAATTTCTACAAAACTTTAAAACATTTGTTTTTACAGGATGCAATACGGTGTATCCTTGGGTTTGGGATACGGCGTATTGACTACCTGTACAGTGTGTTTAATTGTTTTCCTGCATTGTAACCATTGTATAACCGAGATAGGAATTGCACTTTTGTCTTCTAAACTTTTATGCAGGACCTTGCTGTAAAGAAATCGACAATATGGTATACTCTAAAAAGACGTGTGTTGAACTCGTACGAGCATTCTGACGCCTCGTCAACACACTTTTGCTCAAGAACTTAAATTTGAGAATCATCCCGAGCAACATATCAGGGGAGTTCCTCGTTCTAATTTTATTTCCCATTTTCTTTAATTGTTTTATCTATACAACGAGGATGTTGTATAATTTAAGTGGGGGGATGGAGAATTAGAACGCCTACTTGTCCTTTCTTTTACAAATAATATGCTATATGCTTAAATTATACCAAATTTTAAAATTTTTTCTAGCATAACTTTTGTAAAAATTACTAGTTACATGACCTCGCGCACTATAACCCTTAATACCAAATTGTGAGAATTAAGCCTATTTCGTTTCCAAACGTTTACTAAAAATTCCACAAAAATTATGAGTGTGCCGGTGATGTAGTGGACTTTAGAACTTGGCTTGGTATATCACTCGAGACCACAACGATGAGTACTATGAACTTAGATGGATAAACATTTTTAACTGGTAAATTTCTAAGAATACATGAAAAAGCCTAAATGTTGTAAAATTAACTAACTACACCAGTTAGTTAAACCCCGTGTAACCCTTTGCTTACTCTCACTATACGAGTAAGATCCTCTAGAAAAACCTGTTGAGCCATTCCTGTCTTTTTCACACCATATGTCTATTTCGTTACACCTTAGCCTACCCTGTAGATTAAGCCTACTTAATCAAAGTTGCTAGTTGCTTTTGTGTAAAGTTTTGTATTTCATGTGTCAAAGTGAAATTTTTTATCTCCGGTTAGGCCGGGAAATTTCACAATGCAATGGGAAAATATGTAGCTCGTGTATTTTACTACTTTCGCGATTATGTATTATGTCTGAAGATGATGTGTTAAAGGAAAAATTATCCGGATAAATTATGATTGTGAAGACGGTGAAATTGCACCGAGGTTATTGTTATGAAAAAAATGGAAAAATAGAAAATGCATCAAAAAAGAGAAGGATGATTGATAGTCGGTTCGCTAAACTTAAACTGATGAAATACTTGGAAGGATAGATTATTCGTTGATATGTGGATGAAAATCAAGGATGTATAGTTTTATATAAAGTGGCCGATATCACCACTTTTTTAAAAGTATGTAAATTTGGGATGAATGGGAAGTTGACCGTTATGGGAACGCCAACTTAGGTTGTCTTTGTCATTTCTATGATCGAGGCGTTTGTATATATTTCGAGTCTTTATCATGGAACGGTCAGGAAAATTTGCTAGCAACTACCTTATTTGTTCAAGCTTAATCTATTTGTTTTGTGAATTTTATTTAACAACAATTTGTTTCCCTTTCCTAGCAATTAACCTTAGGTTTTATTCGAACGAGGTTGAGATCGAGTCATGCATTTCTATTACGTCGTTACGGCCATGTATGTGTGCTTTAGCTGCCTTGTTGGTGTGGTACTATCGGTGAAAGATTGTTAGAATGATCAACCGTTAGCCTTATAATAAAAACCCAATTTGCCTGTTGACTTGTTTCTCCTTAGCTCTAGTGGTGAAGATGTGTATCCTTGCCAAGCATATGATATGAAACTAATCACGACCGAGCAAATGAGCGTACTAATTAAATGTTACACCCTAGATTAGTTGAGTGATCTGAGTGTTTTCATTTTCATATTTCGTGAGGTGCTTGGTCTTGTACAGGTGATTAAAACAAAAGAAGTGCTTAAACGGAAAAAACCTTAACTTCGGTTAGGATACATTTTCAATATAATCTAGAGTCTACTTGAGAACAAGTAGGATTCAAATGGGGGGATATTTGATGACATCAAATAACGTTACATTTATACCCTCATTTATCCCGAATAAGTTACCCACTTCTATATAATTATTGCAAGAATTTGTACTTAATTGCTTAAAAGTGTTATTTGTAGTAATTAATGAGTGATTTGTGAAGACATGCTAAAAGGCGCATATTTTGGAGCTAAAACGAAGAAATTTAAAGATTGCTTATTTCTAACCAATACGCCGTATTCAGAAAAGAGATACGGCGTATCAGCGCCAACTCTTCACAAGAAAACGCGCAAGACCAATTCCTAATACGGTGTATCACTCTTCTACCATACGTCGTATCCAGCTGGATAGACATTCAAAGATACGAAGATAATTATATTTTGAGAATGAATATTTGATTGATTATAAACTTAGCGTGCACTCCAAGGAAAATACCTCAATACGCTATATTGGCCTAGCTCAATACAACGTATCCAATCTTTTTCAGACACTATACATAGAAGACTCAAAAATGAGTTTTCAAGGTGCAAAAATCATATTCTCTATACCATTCACATAAAAGATGATTTTTTGAAGAAAAGAAGAGAAACCAAAGGTCAAGCATCGATCACGATTCCATAGAAGACACCGTGTAATTCCTATACTCTTGTAATCATTTAATTTTTGGTATCGTTCGGTAAAACGTTTAGTTTACCTTGGTTATTTAACCATGCTTGTATAATTACAATGGTTATGGGCTAATACCCTAAGGTATTAGCCATCTTAATGAAGATTTAATGTTTGGTTTGTTTTAAAATCGATTTCTTAATTTATCTTTGAAAGTTTAATTATGTTTATCACATGATACTTGTCTACGTGTTTGAATATGCGACCTATCATTCAACTGGTTCTAGTTACGCCTAACAAGTGAACTAGATATTGGGATAGCTCTCCATATCGTGTTTTATATTACTGGACCAATAGGATCAAAAATAATGTTCTGTCTTTGTCTTTAAATTATGAGCTTAGTTAGACCGGCAGGTGACCCGTAATGTTTCAACAAGTATGTTCTTAATTAATTGATAAAGATTTGAATAGTGAACTACCAGTATATAAAATAACGTCAAACAGTAAATGGGTAAAGTCCCGATGGGCTAGGGTTTGACAAGATCACCAGTGCTTTAATCCCTAGATAGATTATAATTAAACTAAAAAGGATGCTTTATGCGGATACGTTAATTGTGACAGGATTCAATGTGTCTAGGTCTTAGGATGATGTCCTGCCTAAGTCTTAAGAATGATACGCCGCTTCGAAATAAGAAATCATTGCACTAAATAAACAAACCATCGTTTAATCGGATTTAATATGGCTAATACGATTTTCTATCATTTGGCTTGTACCGCTCATTTATCTTCTGATTGTTTTCTTGCATGTTTATTGTGTTTAGAATTGATTATTGTCACCATAAAACCTATGCCAGTCTCTCAGGCTGAAAACCACCCATCTACCGTTAGAAAGGTATATAGCATAGGTTTAACAAATAATTAGAATTAACTTAATTATAGTAATTAAAATACTGATAGAATATAAGGTTAACAACCTCGCTCTTAGTGTTCGACACCCTACTTACCACGAAACTCCACCTGATCGGGTACACTGCCCGTTAAAGTGTTGTTTTAGGTTAAGTCGGCTAAATATAAATTTAAAACTTGGTAATCAATAAATTGACCCTACACGACAGCACATCAACCTCACAACGGGAAATTCGTTTTTCTCAGGCATGATCTATTTTATGATCATGCAAAGGCTTGTGTTTACTTTGCAACACAACTCGTGCTTTCTATATCAAATAAGTGCATGTGTCAGTGCATTTATGCATTTATTAATGTCAAACGAGAGAAATCTTGTTTTTAAAGGTGTTGTATTTCAAAAATAATTAATCATCTCAGTTTTTCATCAAAAAAGATTTTAAAAGAATTTTCTATCACTCAAACAATGTCTACAGCTCTTTAAATAGAAAACGGGACATTATTTGAGGGGGAGAAAATTTCAAATTCTTTCAAAAGTCATTTCGGAATAAAAGGAAAAGGTTTTAACAATAACGGATCATCAATTAAAGGGGAGTTAATGTATTTGTAACTCAATTGGTCTTAATATGTTATTTGTTTCAAAATTTTAAGTACATAACTGGTAAAATTATAGGACTTAATTTTTATGTTTGCATGTTAGGGGCTTAATGTGTCTTTCTATTACATATCTAGAATTTATGAATTAGTTTAAAGTGGAAAATAGATGTTGTTATAAACCAACAAGGGACCAGTTGTGGCCATTTTCGAAAGGCCAACAGGTTTTAACATCCCTTTGTTACACATTTGCACAATTCACACTTTTTTTTCCACAAATCCAAAAACCAGAAAAACACAAAAAGATTTTCATTTTTTATATATAAAACTTTTCAAAAACAAAATACAAAAATATAAAATCAGAAAATACCAAAAATATGTTTTTCATGACATGTCTTCTGGCATCGATAATATTTAAGGCGTTAGAAATGTCATTCAATAATGACACGGTGCTGTAAATAAAGTTCGAACAGAAGTTTCAAATGTTTTTCAAAACATGTCAAAAATGGCTTGCAGTTATTTCAGACTGCAACCCGCTCTTCAAAATGAGGAAAGCACGTCGCCAAAAAGACGGCTGTTCCTAACAACGGGTGATTAAGTTCTCCCGGGCATGGATTACTTTATATCCATGCAACTTCGACTTAATGTACGCTTCAGTGCATTATTTCTTGATAAAGAAGAGAAGTCTTCTTTTTAACCAAATAATTTTTCTTCTATGATTCTTCAAAAATTATTTGTGTTAACCATGGTGGAAAAGGTGTTGTCTTTCAAAACTTAATCAGTCATCTAAGTCTCTCATCAGAAAAAAGATTTTTAAAAGAATTTTCTATCACTCAAACAATGTCTACAGCTCTTTAAATAGAAAACGGGACATTATTTGAGGGGGAGAAAATTTCAAATTCTTTCAAAAGTCATTTCGGAATAAAAGGAAAAGGTTTTAACAATAACGGATCATCAATTAAAGGGGAGTTAATGTATTTGTAACTCAATTGGTCTTAATATGTTATTTGTTTCAACTTTTAAGGACTAAATGGTAAAATATAGGACTTAAAATATAAGTTTGCATCTTTAGGGGCTTAATGTGTCATTTCTATAACATATCTAGACTTAGGAATAAGTTTAAATTGGAAATAGAAGAAGTTATAAACAACAAGGACCATTTGTGCCAATTTCGAAAGTCCAACAGGTTATACCTCCCTTTGTTACACATTTCGCACAAACACACTTAATTTTCACAAATCCAAACACACCCAATCCTCTCTAACACATTTCGCACGCACCAAGACTAAAATCAAAACTCGTTTTTCAAGGCTCAAGGTACTTTCTAATGTGTTTATAATCTCTTTAACATTACTTTGGTAAGAAGAATTAGATTAAAACTCCTTTTACACTCGAAAATCATTAGAATTACAATTTAGGGTTCATAAGTAAAAAGTTGATATTTCTTCAAATTAGTTGAGGGTTATTGATCATTAGGGTACGTCTAAGTCATGAGTGAAAAACTTTTTGATATCACTAATGTATGTGTGAAATTCAATGATTTTTGTGTGGTTGAATGATGTGAAATATGTGTTGATATGAATTTGTTTATGGGTCTGTGATAGTTAGCCTTTATGATGGTTTCTAATGCCTTTTTTACTAGTTTTAGCTTCCTAAGATCCCTTTTACTTGGAAAAGTTATTTCCTAGGCGTGTTAAATCTAAAATGAGTATAAGTTTGCTCGTGTGATGTGCTAAGTGTGTTTGTGTTCTGATTAGTGACCCTAAAGTTATGTTATAAAGCCACCTAAGTCGTCCCTTATTTCGTTGGAATTGTGTTTCTTCTTTGTTTGTGCTCGAAAAAGTGGTTAAATGAGCTCGAATGTTGTTCAAACTTATTAGAAGTGTTTCTGCTATGTTCTTGACTGGATTGTGATATGTGTGTAACATTCATAAAAGGTCTTTGATTGATAAAATTTGAATTAGGAATTTTTGAAGCATGCGAAACATGTTTGTTAACCTTGTGTGAAACAAGTCAGCTTGAATGGTACGAAATATGTTAGGACACTTATGTGCGAAACATGTAGTGCCATTTCTATGCGAAATATGTTTGGTTCACCTTGTGCGAAATATGTTTTTATTATTCTATGCGAAACATGTTCAATATGTGCGAAATATGACAGGTGTAATAAACCGTGCGATTTATGATATTTTATGAAAAGAAACTCTGCCCAAATTTTTTAAATTTTGTGTAGACTTGTTTGTTATGTCATAATACATCTTGTGCTGTGATTGTTTATGTGTTAATTAATCTCTAACTGAAAGTTTGGCTTAGGATCACTTTGACTTGCCGTGTTGACTTTATTCAAAGAGTTGACCTTGACTATTGACCTTAGTTGACTTTATTCATAGAGTGCATTAATACAGATTTAATTGCATGAAACCTAATCACGGTCCTCAATCGATCAAGTCATCAAGAATAACTAATCTAATCAGTAAAATATATCTGTTGTGTATATGAACTGTATTGATTAATTCTTAAGCAGAATCATGAATCAAGAAGTAACTCGTCAAGTGGCTGCTCGTGATGAAAAGTGGGTTCCCACTAAGGAAAGAGTCAAGATCAGTACCACCAATGTGAGACTGGAGACTACTGTGCTACAGAAGGAAGAGACTTTTCAAGTTATCATTGATGTCATCAAGAACTCTACCTGCTACAAGGCATTCACTATTTCTGCTGAAGTCCCTGAAATATTTATGCAGCAGTTCTGGTACACTGTCAAGAAGGTCTCAGGCGCAAACTCTTATGAGTTTCTTCTTGCTAACAAGAAGTGTGTGGTAGATGCTGAAGTATTTTGTAAGATTCTTAACATCTGTCCAAGAATTCAAGGAGTAGACTTTGCTGATGTTCTAGATGATGGGGCTACTCTTACCTTTCACCTTAGTCTTGGTTACAAATGTCCACTACACAAGCATCCCAGCATGTATGTGGACCACATGCATCAACCATGGAGAACTCTAGCTTCTATCATTAACAAGTGTCTTTCCGGTAAAACTGCAAGCAATGACAGACCGAGGAAATCCAGAATTGACATCTTATGGGGAATATTATACAGAGAAAATGTTGACTACCCTGAATTGATTTGGGAAGACTTTGCATTCCAAATTGACCACAGGCAGCTAAAGAAAGGCAGACGTGAAAAATGCCTTACCCTAGATTCACCAAAATCATCATCAATCACTTCCTCTCTAAACACCAATCCCTCACCAAGCTGCAGTACTTACACATATACACAATTAAAGATGATGGTACTATAAGCATATTAAAGTTTGTCAGAATTGGCGAAGACTATCATAAATATGGACTTCCCATTCCTGAGACGATGCTGACTGATGAGATTAAGCAATCAGAGTCTTATCAGATGTTCATTAAATATTCCACTGGTCAAATTCCTCCTAAGAAGAGCAGTGTCACACCCCGCCTAGGCGGAAACACGAGGCGTAACATCATGGATATCATCACAACACAATGGTGTCAACAATAGAGAGAACCAAATGAAATAGATAAACAAATGAGACACAATGTGTCATGACAATATCTAACACAAGATAAAGGAGTCTTGCATTACGATAGCAAAGTCATACCACAAGGAAACATACTCCAAAAGTCTAAACAATCAAATAACAACCAAGTATCAAACAAATCTAAAATGATATAAATAAGAGCGATGTGAAAAGAGGGACTATGAAACTCACCTGATGCTCAAGCAGCTTCCAAATATCTTACACAAAGCTACACAAAAGAACCTGAAAATGATGCTTAAAACGTCAACACAAAGGTTGGTGAGAGTCATAGGTTTAAGATACTAAAAATCAAAGCTATAAACAATACTGTATTAAATGCAACATGTCAGGACAATACTGTACTAATCATATAATCTAACATGAAAATGTAACCAAACGAGTATGGGAACTAAATGTGTCCCTCGGATCCAACAAGTATCAACACTTGGTAGACAGTTTCCCCTGATCCATTAAAACCATCACTTCACATAGGTAGGAACATTACCCCCGATCCAATATCACAACAAATAGGTAGGAACGTTACCCTCGATCCCGATATCATAACAAATGGGTAGGAACGTTACCTCGATCCCGATATCACAACAAATGGGTAGGAATGTTACCCCCGATCCAAATACACATAAGCATTTAGCACGTAACATATAATAGCCAAGCAAAGTCATAAACTTTAGAAATAAAGACCAATAATCACAGTAACTAGAACATTTCAAATCCATTTGCATCATTTCCATCCCAATTTAAAAGCGATGTAAAAAGAGGGACTATGAAACTTACCCTAAATACTCAAACGCAGCTTCAAAATCTCTACACGCAACTATACAAATAAATAAACACGGTTACACGCGACCAAGCTAAAAGCTCTAGTCATGGTAACACATATATGATGGATGTCTAAGGGTTTAGCTAACCGTCATGGGTCACCCCAACACCATGCCCAACCTTAACCATCTCATTAACACTTTACACTAGCTACTTATAATTAAATCAGAATTGCAGAATCTTAATGTCTCTTTACGTACTCAAAACCCTTACTTAATGACCTTCTTAAATTATACCAAAAATCACCCATGTTCACTTATGTGTATATTAACTACCTTGTGATTCCCAAGTATTACTTACATGTGTAACTAACTCAAATAAAATCAAACTTCAAAACTGTCCTAATTCGGATCTGATTGCACACCAAAATATATCACTCTAACTACCATACTTAGACATGCTTTTAGAGGCTAATTTTCACAGGATTATCAATAGACATATGGAAATTAACTACTGTAGAAGGGATAAGCTTAATTCTATTTTTAAGTATAGGTTTTACCCTCCCAAACATGACCTAATTCTGACCCGTATTTACTGTTTTAATAACTTTTAGTATAAAAATTATTTGAATGACTTCCCGACCTTAAAAACCTTTGAGGCCGGATTTTTTGGAAAGTAGACTCTTTTGGCTTATTCATAGACTCAAGAAACATATCAATATTTGTTTTTATCACCAAGATAACAGTCGTTGAATACGGCCCAAAATTCTACTCAACCCTAAATCCAGTTTTAACGCAAATCTAACCAAACCACAAGCATGCATACGCATCTAATTCAATCCTAAGCATAATACAATCATAATATTACCTAAACAACTGTATTTTAATTAAAACCCTAATCCATCATAATTAGGTTTACATGAAATACATTAATTAACTAGGATTAAACACACTTACCTTCAAGGGCGCAGCCAGGAATTTAATTTAAGGGGGGCCGTAATTATTTATCATATAACACTACAAAAAATACTTGAATTCTTGATGGTTTTTTCTCCATGGTATAGTCAACCATGGACTTTTTTTTATATGGATCATAATTTTGGCATATTTATACGTGTCACAAATCTTTAAAAAAATAACTTACACATATAATTGTGTACAATTACAAAAAGGTACACTTAGTTAATTTATAATTTATAATTTTAAACATTTTTAACTGTTGACGTTTGATCTTTAAAATGTAAATAATTTAACTTAATTTTTGTAGTGTAACGGTAACATACAATTATTAGATCTTTAAAACTTTGATTATTCACTAAAGGACGACTTGTTTATGATTTTACATGGTTATGTACTTATGTTCCAATAACAATGACAACTTGTGCATTTATGTCTTACTTTTATTTTCACAAAATAAACCCTTTAACTTAGGCGCTATTAAAAAAATTCTACGAAGTCCAAACTAAAAATAGCAAACGAGATTGTGGATAGTACTTTAGATAATTATGTATGATTTTTAGTGCTTTTAAGCCGCATGTGTTGTTTTCTCTTTAACAAAAGATTTTGAACAACCTATTTAAGATTGGAGTTAACTTTATAAAGTTTTAAATGTTAAAGGGGGTAGACTAAAACTTTACAACTAAATAGGGTTAAAAAAGTTTATCTTGGCCCACAATAAAACACATATGAGTCGTCTTCCTCATGACAAAGAAACACAAAGCTCTGTTTTACAGAGCTTAAAAAAATTAGATCATTAGCTATAAAGTGTTTGTTCTCCAATCTCCATCACAAACGCAACCCAATATGATGCCTCTCATTCGTTTGATTCTTTGGATCGTCACCTAGTTCAGCCAAGGCCAGGGTCGACCGTGTTAGCGGGGGCTGGATTAAAGACTTTGTGAAACATGGCTTGAAAATAAGGAAACAAGGTGGGGTGGTTTGGCGGTTGGGGGTGGCTAAGCACCCGCTAGCGACCCTATTGCCTCCGCCTCTGCTTACCTTGATTTTTAGCACCTAACAACCAATCTTTAGGGCTTGGATCAAAATCTTGTTCCTACCTGTTCTTAGGGTTTGTCGAGCACAATAAGGGTTATGTGGGCTGAGTTATGTCGTCATATTGTTTAAGATCCCATTATCCAACTAACTAAATCCTAATCACGCCCAAATCCTAAGATAAGTGCCAAAATCACTTTTTTTTCTTGATTGATTCTACATATACATACATTTATTATTTTTTGTTTATTAATTAATTATATCATTATCTACATTACCCTAATTTTCTACAAAAACCTAGGTAAAATTGGTAAACCTTTTTCATGGAAAACCAAATACTAACTTTCTATTTATAACTTTTCATTTCACAATTCACTTTCTATTTATGGAAAGTTTACTGCAAACTTCCATATTTCACTCACATGCTTCCTTTCCAATAACTTACACTTCTCATAAACGCTTAACTCTTAAAAACCAAGAATTGACGTAGCAATGCATGCAACACGTCTTTCATTTCCATTATCACCACACGTGAACAAATGGAATACTTAACACCAAACTCATATGCACACAAAATAAGGTAATCATTTACCTCTAAAATGACATCATGCACATACGTAAACCACTTCAACCTACATAATGAACACATAGCACGCAAGAAACATACAAAATGGACACTTAGCCATTCCTAAAGGTATAAACTAACCTGCTCAAATCACGGTTGTCACAAGCAAAGGAAAAGGTTCACAGAGGAAGAAGACCGCATATACTACTGAAGAAACTGTGGATGTTTCTAAAGAATCAGACTCTAAACCTGCTAGAAAACGATCTGCTAGCAGAAGAGTGGTCAAGAAGAAAGTCACAATTACTGTAGATGATAAAATTGATCCTGAACCAGACGTTGCTTTGGAGTTAGGAAAATCTATAAGTTTAACTGAAGCTGTAAAAGAGGAAGCAGCAAGGCAAGTCCATGCTACTCATGCTAGGATTGTGACTGAACCTGTCCCCGAGCCTGCCAGAAGACGACCATCAGGTATTGCTTTTAAAGATACTTCCAGGGTGTCAAAGAAGATGTCTTCTGATCTGTCTCAGAAGCTCAAGGGCGTTCAAACTTTAACTCCTGAAGAACAAATTGCTGCTGACACGATGAAAGCACTTAAAGAAAGTAAGAAGACCAGTAGGAGACAGCCAGGTACTAGAGGCTCAAGTGAAGAAACTGGTATTTCACCAGGGGTTCTCAATAAGTCAACAGTCATCCCTGTTCCCTCAAGTGAAAGAACTGGTACTAAGCCAGGGGTTCCCGATGAGGAAAAGGTTACCTCTGAAAACAATGTTATACTTAAGTAGGGATCTAAACAAGAGAGTGAGTACATTGAAGAAGAGGATGATGATGAAACGATTGAATGGGTGGACACTGACGAAGAGGAAGATAAGAAGGATGACGATGATGACAAAAGCATTGATCTTGAACAGACAGACGATGAAGAAACTGGTGACGAATTTATGCATGGTGAAGAACATGTACAAGACGGAAGGATTAGTTTTGTACACGGTGTGAACAATTAAATGATCGATTAGGAAGAAGAGATGAAAAAATGTCTAAATTGAAGAATCTGGGAACGGTGATGAAGAAATTACTGATGCGGCCAAGGTAGATGCTGGAAATACTGAAGAAGTAAAGGATGATGCCAAGAAAGCTTAACTTCCTCCAACAAGCTCCAGCTTAACGGTATCTTCAGGTTTTGGTGATCAAAGTCTTAAACTTTCATCTGATACTTCTTTAATTGGTATTGTTAAGGATACTACAGATGCTAAGATCAACTCTTTATTGGATATTAAAATCCAATATGAAGTTCCACATATCTAGTCTCCACCTGTTCTTACTGTACTTGTTTTGGTGACTTCTAAGCCCATAGTCCTCACACCTATACCCGAAACTCCGTCAGTAGCTCTTGCATCAACTCTTCTACCACCTCCATCTGTCTCACCATACCACATATACTACTCCAAACAACAACACCAATCCATACACCACTAATCACAACCGAAGTTCCAACCATCACCACTGTTGTCCCTGAATCCAATGTACTCAACGTTGTTCAGCTAAGAGTTGCAAAATTAGAAAAGGATGTGCCAGAGCTGAAGAAAATTAATCACTCTGCTGAAGCTCTTGCTTTTCTCAAATCCTAATTTCCAACGGTTGTTGAAAATGATCTTGGATCTAAAATTGGTGATGATCTTCAAAAGGTTCTACAGAGACACACTGCAGACCTTATTTAGAAATACTCTGTGAAGCCAGTTCCTGAGCCAAGCAAGATTCAGACACCAACAATTGATCTTGAACCAGAATCTGAGAAGAGTGCTTCAGAGATTCGCAAGATTAAGAAGGAAGAAGCTGAGAAGCAAAAAATGCCGAAGTATATATTTAAGTCTACTGAAAAGGCGGCACTCAAAGAGTATGATTAGAAAAGTGCTATCTACCAGACCATGAATG
>BQNB010089589.1:0-27367 GCA_026074375.1 Tanacetum coccineum
CATACAGTTGGAAAAATACTTGTATTCATGGTTATAGCATGTATCTCCCCATGGGATTTAGAAAACATGTAAAGGTGGGACTATGAACTCACCATGATAAGATAGTTGATTGATTTGAAATTTAATTCAAATGAGAGTAAACGGCCTCATCACGCAACCTGGATTATATATGAAGTCTTAATTTGATTGTTGATATTACAGACTTTATTTCATAAAGTTTAATGGTTTTTGGTTTGATAATTTGTGAAAATATCGTATCACTATTCGGGCTATCATAATTCAGAGGTCATGTAGTAAACGTGTGAGGACACTTTAAATCGTAAATCTAGCCCTCACATGAAACTCCCTAGTAACGTGATACGTTATAGTTTAAATGATAAGATTTTATCATTTTAAGTTTCTTCAAAAGCTAGTGGATGATAAATTATGTTAAATGTATAACATAATTATTTTATAGCGTTTCGATCGATGAATGATAATGACAAATGTGTCAGGTTTAAATAAAATTAAGTTTTATAATATTTAAATATTTTTTTATAATTAATATAAAAATATTACATTTTATACCTTTGAGAATATGAAAATGTCAATATATACCCTTGGTTTAAATATATTTACAAAGTTAATCCTTTTAATATAACTTTTAAAATCTTTAAACCTTTAACTTTCAAGTATAACAAAACAAACCCCTGAAGTTTAACTTTAGAATAATTACATTTTTGGCCCAAAAGTTATAAAGTTTATAATTTACAATATATACCCCTTTGCATGAAATGTTTTGCGTTTTTAGTACAAATTCCATAATTTTTGTATTTTTGATTTAGAAATCAATTTTGCAGGTTATAGCTTATTACTATAAGCTAAAATAAGTAACTTTTACGAGCTTGAAACTTATGAAAAGAGCTTATGAGCTTAAAAATCCAAAACGGGTTCGTTTGGTTTAAAAAGATTAACCCGATGGGTTAAAAGCTTTGAGATTAGTTTCCAAGCTTATAGAAATGATAAATGCGCTTATTGAAATAGCTTATTATAGCAGCTTATGGCTTTTAGCTTGATAAGTACACAAAATGAGCATTTTAGGGTTTTAGGGTGCGTTTAGGGCACGATTTGGTTTAGGAAAACCAAACAAATAATTTAGCTTGATCAAGGAATTAAAACAAAGCTTAAACATGATCTATAATGATGCAAGAGCTTATGGAACAAGCTTAGAGACTTACAAGTACACGAATGGGATCAAAGATAATGAAATGGATCGAATGAGCAAATGAGACCTGAAACTTTTAAATCAAGGACTTCTCTTCTTGTTTCTTGGCTTCTATGTGGATTATACTTCCTTCTTAGTCTTCTAGTACTTGGTTAGATTATAGTTGTGAGGTAGTTTGAAACTTAGTGGTGAATTTGAATGTATGTGTATGTTTCGGCTTATATAGGGCTTGAAATGGAGTAGTGGCCAAGTTTACTTGGTGTAGTGGCCAAGGTAAGTGAAGTAGGGACCAAGGTTCCCAAGGAAGGCTATGGAGTAGCTATGCAAGGTGTATGGAGGTGGTGATGGTTCGAAAATCAAAGGAGGTGGCTAGGTGGTTTTCTTAGAGCTCAAGGTGACTAGTAGGTGATGGGTGTGACAAGGTGCTAGGGTGCTAGGGTGGTGACAAGGAGGTGATGGAGGTGCTTAGCAAGGTGGTAGGCATGGTGGTGAATCATGGCTAAGGGTGGTTGCTTGGTTGTAGCTTGGTTCGAACAAGTTTAGGTAAAACTAGTGTTAGGTTTCAGGTTTTAGGTTTTAGTTTACGTCGAGCCTAGGTTAAGATTAGAGAGGGAAAAGTGTTTAAATATGATGCATTAGAGTGCTTGTAACTCATGCTTGGAAGGTGGTACGAAAAATTAAATAAATTTGAGGATGGAAAAAAAGCTATTTGAATAGTGTGCATAATTGTCTCTTGCACCTAGGGCTTTACAAAGTTGTACTAGGGATTTTAAGAGGAAAATATTTTTTGAATTTCATGTATATGAAAACTTGTACACAAGCCTTATAAGCTTGTACATATGTTTTGTATGTGAACATTACATAAAGTTAGGGCTTTGATATAGACGATAACGTATAAAGTCTGTTTTATAAAAACGTTATGGAAAGTACGTATAAATATATAAATTAAAAAAAAATGGAGTTAAAACATATTCCTTGACAAATTAATGACGTTACTCTATAAAATTGTTATGACACTTGGAATTGTAGGTTGCGAAAGCACGTCGTACTTTGATAATGAAGTAACGTTACATTGATTGGATGGATAAATTCTTTCCATGAAATGGTTGCATCTAAATAATATGCTGGAAATACACTAAAGGAAAATTGCATCGAATTAATAGATGGATAAATACATAAAGAAAAATATTTGGGTTGTATAGTCTCCCAACCGTTAAAGAAATCTCGTCCCGAGATTTTATTGGATGTTTGGAAGTGATGTTTGGAAATAAATGTGGATAACTTGGTCACGAATTTGAATCTTCGCGTTCCCCCGTAAATCTGTCCTGCTTTTAGAGTTCCATCTTACTATGACTATAGGGATTCGACTTCGTTTTCAGTTGCTTTGACTTCTTGATCCATAATTTTCTCTGGTTCTTCCACCAAGTTGAGTTTGCAAGTCGAGCCAAGCTCTTTTCATTGGAATGACGAGAGATTCGTCAGATAGGCATTTCTTTAAATTAGAAATGTGGAATGTACTGTGGACATTACTGAGTTCTTCAGGAAGCTCAAGTTTGTATGCCACTAGGCCAGCCCTTTTAAGGATCTTAAATGGTCTAATGTACCTAAGCTTTCCTTGTTTTTTGAATAGGATGACACCTTTTCGAGGTGATACTTTCAACATAACACGATCTTTAAATTGGAATTCCAAAGGCTTTTGCCTTACATTGGCATAACTCCTTTGTCGGTCTTGCAGCTTGCAAGCGTTGTTGAATTTGTACTATCTTTTTGTGGTTAATGGGATTATCTCTGGTCCCCGTGACTTGAAACATCACAACTTCGCTCAACAGACATGTGATCTGCACTTTTGACCATAAAGTGCCTTGAATGGTGCTGCCTTAATACTGGCATGGTAACTGTTATTGTAAGAAAATTCTACCAGTGGTAAGTGTCTTTCCCAACCTTTTCCAAAATCTATGACACAAGCTCGAAGCATAATCTTCAAGTGTTGGATGGTTTCTTTCCACTTTGTCCCACGTCTCGGGATGATATGCCATACTCATATCTAATTGAGTATCCAAAGCATTCTGCATTGACTGCCAGAATCTGGATGTGAAATGACTGTCACGATCCGATATGATAGATATTGGCACTCCATGCCGTGAAACTATTTTTTTATATACAACCTTGTAAGAGTTTCCATACTATCTGTCTCTCTAGTAAGGATGAAATGTGCTGATTTGCTAAGACGGTCTACAATGACCCAAATTGTGTCATGTCCACTTGATGTTTTGGGCAATTTTTTATGAAGTCTATTGTTAGTTCTTTCCCCATTCTATGTAGGTATCTTCTGGTTGTATCAGTAAGTCGGATGGCTTCTGACATTCTGCTTTAACTCTAGAGCATGTTAAACACTTGCCAACATATTCAGCGATGATTGCCTTTATGTTAGGCCACCAATAGAGTTTCTTTAGATCCTGATACATCTTGTCAGAACCTAGGTGGATGGAATACTTTGATTTATTGGATTCATACATGATCAAGTGTCTCAAATTACCAAAAAGTGGTAACCAGCTTTGGTTCTTGATACAACGAGTTCCATCAGGACGTATTTCAAATGCTTTGTCCATTCTTTGTAGGTTCTCATCTTTGATGTTCTCTTCTTTGATCGGCCTTTTGGCTTACGAGGATTTGTTATTGTAATTTGGGTCAAGTTCCATGACTAATGCCCTAACCTCGGAGTGGTTTATTCGTTTCCTTTCCGGCTTTTATGCATCCCTACAACATTTGCCTTTCCCAGATGGTAAACGAATCCTCACAATTCGTAATCTGCAGCAATTCTAACCAACCGACGTAGTCTCATTCAACCCTATTCGATCAAGAGATGTTGAAGGCTTTTATGACAGAGAACACAGTACACTTTATGCCATAACGGATAGTGCTCTAAATGTTTAAGAGCGAACACTACTGCACCTAATTCGAGGTCGTATGTGGTATGAGTTTCTCATTCATGAGCTTGAGTTGTCGGGAATGTCATTGCAATATACTTTTTCTCTTTGCATTAACACCGCTCCCAGACCTTGATGTGATGTATCACAGTAAATGACAAAATCATTGTTTCCTTCTGGTAATGCTAAGATTGGAGCTTCACAAAGCTTCTGTTTTAGCAGTTGGAAGGCTGACTCTGCTTTTCATCCCAGATATACTTTTTTTCTGGTTAAATCATCAAATCTTTTCAATCTTCGTAAAATCTTGATAAATCCTAATAGTAAGCCGCGGTCCTAAGAATTGGCGTACTTCTGTGGGTGTGGTAGGAGATGCCTAATTCTTAACTGCTTCAATCTTGGCGAGGTCCAAACGTAATTCCTTACCATATCAATAACCGTTTTTGGGGGGTGGTCCCCCCCCCCCCCTAAGAAACTGCACGACCTGATCCATAAATCACACTTGGAGAACTTGGCACACAATTTCTCCTTTTTGAGTAATTCCAAGATTATTCTCAAGTGATTTGCATGTTCTTCTTTGTTACAGGAGTAAATGAGAATATCATCGATGAACACTATCATAATTTTATCCAAGTATGTTGCACACACGGTTCATGAAGGTCCATGAAAACAATAGGTGCGTTAGTTAAACACAAATGGCATTAGTTGGAATTCGTAGTGTCAGTACCTCGTGGTTCTAAAGTAGTCTTAGTGCATATCTACATCCCTTACCTCAGTTGGTGAATATGCCTGATCTTAAGTCAATCTTTGAGTAAACACTCGAACCTTAATGGCTAGTCGAATAAATCATCGATCCTGGGTAATGGGTAATGATTCTTTATGGTAAGTTTATTCAACTCCTGGTAATCGATACACATTCTGAAAGATCCGTCTTTCTTTTTAACAAATAAGACAGGAGCTCCCCAGGGCGAAGTACTTGGTCGGATAAAACCTCGGTCTGCTAACTCTTGTAGTTGGTCATATAGTTCCTGCATTTCTAAAGACTAGTCGTAATATTCTCGGAGCTACTGGTGCCAATCCTGGAATTAAATTATTTAAATTTCTACTTGGCAACTAAGGAAGGCCGGTAGATCTCAGGAAAAACTTTTGGATATTAATTTGACTACTTAATATCTTCTAGTCGTTTTTCGTCTGACTTCTTCTCCATTACTTGGGCTACGAAAACTTGATATCCCCTGGATACAAAAGTTAGTACTGCTGGGCAAAAGTTAGTACTGCTGAGCCAAATTTAGTACTGCTTGTTACCGTTAATACTGTTCGGGGCATAACAGATTTTCATTAATTAATTATAACCGTTGAGATATTTCCGCCAACAACTTCGCTTATAGGGGTCTATATTTGGATAATTCTTGATCTTTCTTTCTTTTATAAGTTTTACTTCAAGATAAAGATTCAACTTTATTCAGTCGGTCCAATCACACCCTTAAGCTCTCTTTATAATATCTCAATTAACTTTGCCAAACCCTCATACTCTCATCAACGAACTTAAACCCAGAACCCTTCTCATAAATCAATCACTATATGGCGGATTTGAAGTTTGTCGATCAACATAATATGGTTGCTTGTTTGGAAAAGACAGAGGAGAACACTGAGTTTCATCAGATAGTGGACTTCCTCTCTATATGTTCGATCAATTATGCTCTCATTGTAAGTCCCACTGTCTATGCTTCTTACATTGAACAGAAGTCCCACTATCTATGCTTCTTACATTGAACAGTTTTGGAATACTGCCACTTCCAAAACAGTCAATTCAGTAAAGCAAATACATGCTATTGTTGATGGCAAGGCTGTGGTCATATCAGAATCATCAGTGAGAAGTGATCTTCTGTTTAATGATGAGGATGGTATTGCTTGCCTAACAAATGATGAAATTTTTGAAAACCTTGCATTGATGGGATATGAACAGCTTTCTATAAAACTTACTTTTCAAAAAGGTTCATTCTCACCTCAACAGAAATTTCTGATACATACCATCCTTCATTGTATAAGTTCAAAATCAACTGCTTGGAATGAATTTTCAACTAATTTAGCTTTAGCAGTTATTTGTTTAGCCAAGGGTCAAAAATTTAATTTTTCTAAATTAATTTTTGATGGTATGTTGAGTAACTTGGATCCAAAGAGATTTTTAATGTATCCAAGGTTTTTACAACTCTTTTTGAATAACCAGCTTAAAGATTTACCAGAACCTTTTAATGATACTTATGAGACACCTACACACAGTAAAAAGGTTTTCTCAAATATGGCAAGGAAAAGTAAAAAAATTTCAGGAAAAGTTACTCCACTTTTTGACAACATGTTGGTGCAAAACCAAGCACCTGAGGGTGAAGGTTCAGCAATACCCCCTGAACCCCAACCCACACCCTCTACCTCACAACCAAATGTTTTATAACCTCAAACTGAATCACTTCAAACTAAAACACCTCCAACAGTTTCCCATGAACTTTATACTGAAGCTCACTTTAAGCAAATACTCCCATCTCCTTCTACATATCAAAGAAAACAAAGAAAGACTCAAAAACATAGGAGAGCCAAAAAGGTCACTGAGTTACCTCAGACTAGAGTACCTCTAGACCATGGAGCAGATGAGGCTGTCCATAAGGAGGGGGTAACAGTATGGAAAGGGCTATCACTACTAATGGTAGCTTAGTTGCAGCACAAGACAGTGATAACATCCTTAAGACCTAATCCATGACAATGTCTACTGATCCTTTTTCTCAGGAAATTGGTTCAGGTGACAGTCCCAGGCACCAAGAAACCATGGGGGTGCTCCTGCTCAGACTAGGTCTGAGAGAGTGCTTGAAAAGCCCAATGAACCACCTCTCCCAAAAGATCACACATCTAGAAGTGGGGAGGGTAGCATGGAACATACTTTTGAATTGACAGATAATGTACCAAACACAACCCATGATTCACCTCTCTCAGGAGGTTACACACCTGGAAGTGATGAGGGTAGAATGGAACTAATTCAAGAATTGATGGAAACTTGTACCTCCTTAACAAAAAGGGTTCTTGCCTTAGAGGAAGCAAAGACTGCTCAAGACAGAGTGATCACCAGATTGAAATTGAGGGTCAAGAGGCTAGAAAAGAAGAGAAATGTAAGAACTTCACAACATATGAAGATAAGATTGTTTAAAGGCAGAGTTGAGTCTTCTGATGATAAATTGGATGAGGAGGATGCATCCAAACAGGGGAGGATAGATGACAAGACAAAGCCAATGTTTCAAGATAGTGAGTTTGATGAACTTTATGATGATATGGACAATGTTGAAGAAGAGATAATTAATACTGCTACCATTGGAGTTAGTGTTGTTAGTGCACCAGTTACTACTACTGGTGTAGCTATTGGTACTACTGAACCTAGAACACCTCCAACAACTGCTGCAACTGCATTTATAGATGAAGATCTCACTATTGCTCAGACACTTGTAAAGATGAGAAGTAAGAAAGCAAAAGTAAAAGGAATTGCTTTCAGTGATGTGGCAAAAACTCCCAGACTAAATAGATCAACTACAACACTTCAACCTCTTCCAACTATTGATCCAAAAAATAAAGGTAAATGTGTAATGGTTGAAGAAAAACTTAAGAAACTAGAGAAAGTGAAAAGAAGGGATCAAATTGAAAGTGATGCAGAGTTAGCTCAAAGATTACATGAGGAAGAGTTAAAAGAGTTGAACAGAGCACAAAAAGAAAGACAAAAGCAAGAAGAAGCTACTAGTGCTGCTTTAGCTGAAGAGTTTGATGGAATCGATGCGGACAGAATGGCTGTGGACTGACACATGAATAGCAAGAAAAGTACACAATTGAGAAAGAGCAAATTGTTCGCAGAATTCTTTAAAGAGAAAGAACAATTAGCAGCAAAAAGAGCAAGGCATAAGAACAACCACTGACAAGACTACGTCCGGAACAGGATGATTACTTACCTCAAACATATGGGTAAGTACACTCATCAACAACTAAAGCACAAGACCTTTAAATAAATTCAGAAGTTATATGAAAGAGAGAAGAATCAGATTGATGACTTTAAGCCTATAGATGATGACAGTCAACAGCAAGCAGAAAGCACTAAAAAGAGACCAAGAGCGGGTTTTGAAGAAGAAAGTTCCAAGAAACAAAAACTTGAAGAGGATAATGATGCTGAAAAAAAGGAGCTTAGAGATAGTATGGATGTAGCTCCAAGGGATGATGTTGCTATTGATGTTGAATCTCTGACCACTAAATATCTAATTGTTAATTGGAAGACACATATTTTGAATGAAAATATGATGTATTATCAAATCATCAAAGCAGATGGAAGTTCCAAGAATTACAAGATATTCAATGAGATGCTTGATGATTTTGACAGACAGGATGTGATAGATCTACATAGGTTGGTAAATAAAAGATATGAGACAACAAGTCCAGGAGGATATGACTTGTTACTTTGGAGAGATCTGAAGACCTTATTTGAGCCTAATAAAGAAGATGAAATATGAAAGAATCAACAAGACTACAACTTAATAAGCTGGAGATTGTTTGACTCATGTGGAGTTCATGTACTGTTGATGAATACTGGAGTTGCTATTCACATGATGATTAAGAAGAAATATCTTACAGAACTGCTTTAAGGATGGCTAATAGAAGGACTTAGAGGTTGGATTATGAAAGTGACGATGGCATTTGAGCTTCTCAGATTTTTCAAGGATCACAAACTTCAAAAGTAGAAGAGTGGTTGGATACATCCTCCTATAATCAAGATGCTGGAATTGGAAGAAAAACTTGATGATTAACAAGGTGAATAATTAAGTTTATGGGGAGGATTTGTTGGAATTAAAGGTTTGAGTTATATGTTAGTTCTGGAAGTTAATACTGCTGGTTCAAGATTGTGCTGCTGTTGAAATTTAAAGAAAATAGTCTAAGTTATCAGTGATGCTAGTTATAATAGTTAGTGCTGCCAGTACAAATGTTAGTACTGCCAGTATAGTTAGTACTGTTAGTTAATACTTAGTGTTGTTAGTCTTATATAGTTAGTACTGCTATTATGATATGCATGAGTTAAATTTGGAATATTTATGGCATTATCATTATAAGGTTTCGTAAGCTGGTGGTCAAGCGGGGGGGGGATTAGGGTTTCCTTAGTGTATAAAAGGAACCCTACGTCAGTTAGAAAAGGACCTCAATTACAAATCTCATAGTTAGTTATTCTGTAACCTAGGCAGAATATTATCAATCAATATATTCAAAGTTTTAGTATTCATGTTCTTCTTAGTATTGCATGTTAGATTTCCGCCATAACTTGGAGTATTCATTAATCATAGTTTATGTTCCATTGTAGTTTTGGTTTTAATTCAGTTACTAACCTTTTACTCACGTGATGGAATTCAAGATTATTCATTAGGATTCAACAAAAAACTTATTACAAGGAGACTCTTATTTATACCGGGTCGTAGTATGAAAAACTAGGCATGACACCGGCATCCGGGATTCTCAGGATGATGTCCCCACGTGTTAACAGTGACTAGTTCCTAAATAGGAATAGATCAGTCGCTACTTTCCTATTGAAGTCAGAGCATAGTGTTCTGTGGTACTATAAATACTCAAGCTCATTCAATGCAAACCAACTAGTCTTATCCGCGTTTAATCCTACTTATTATTGTTGGAATTAAATGTTTAACAACCTAATATTACATTTAATATTACATGAGTTACGCAGCGTATTAAGATCTCATATAGCATATATAGTTAACATAAAAGTAAATCGGATTTGTGCTCAATGTAAACGAACAACGAAGCTATGAACACACATATGTGTTCTTTGATTGTACACGAAACCTAAACCAAGTTGTCAAAGTAGATAACCTCTATGTGTATCCACATTACACGTCTTTGATTCTACTACGCGAATGCTAGTTCATATGCTTTCCATGAAACAACAAATGTAGAACCCTAGTTTCTTCACATGTGAAAAAATTTGAAATCCCAAAATCCCTAAGCTTTGTGATCCTTGTTCGATCTTTACAATTTGAAGGAGAGAGAGGTGGTGTTGTTGTTTTGGTTATGACAAGATTAAACCTCAAATAATGATAACCAATTCAATATTTATGCCACATAAAAACTTGGTTGACAAGTTGGTTTCTCTTATTTCCTTTCTTGCTTGGTTCGACCGCCCCACCTCCCTAAGAGAAGATTATCAAATCTTTTAGACTATTATGCAATTAAGAAAAATCTTACACTTTCCTAACTGTTACAATATTTGTTAATTATCTAGAACCTTCTTACGATTCAACTACCGATCGTTAAGATTTATTCATGACATGCACTTAATATAATTAATAATTAGATTTAATAATTAATTACAATAAAGATTACTTAATATAATTAATGAGGTTTTTAACCCGCGCTTCACTACAAAGCGTAGGCTTTTACGTTAGTTTATGTTAGACGAAATTCAGAGCTGGAAAACTGTTGTTTTCCCCGTGCAGTGTAAAATTTTGATGTAAAAAACGGATGAATAATGTGAGAACACATTAAATCGGAGAGACATCTTTTATGTTAGTGATCTATTTTGTCCTAAAATTGTATATAAATCATTAACATCTGATATTTAACTATTTAACCCATATCAATAGATAGAGTAATTTCATTTTGGTTCACGCTGCAAATTCCAAACTCCATCTTCTGTATTAGTTATTGTCTCGGCTGATGTTGAATATACCGCCGTTGTAGTGCAACTTTTCTTGCTGCTTCAAAGCGTAATGTCCTAGCTATTACCATTGTTGCGCTCCAAAAGTATTATGCTCCAAAAGTATAGAACAAACTGCCTGCGCATAGAGTATTAATCAGACTTCCTATTAACATACAAAATCCAATGAATACTACGTGGTTCTAGCAACACTAAAACATTTATCCTTAATAATTGTTATGCTTCTATCTTATTTGATTCTGGTACCGATAAAAGTTTTGTGTCAACTACATTTAGCTCCTTAATTGATATCACCCCATCTACATTAGACAATAGTTATGATGTTGAACTAGCCGACAGAAAAATAATAGGAGTTAATATCATAATTCGGGGTTGTACTTTAAAGTTGCTAAATCACCCATTCAACATCGACCTAATGCATGTAGAACTTGGTAGTTTTGATGCTATTATTGGTATGGATTGGTTGTCAAAGTACCATGCCGTGATTGTTTGTGATGAGAAAATTGTTCGTACACCCTATGGCGATGAAGTATTGAGTGTTCGAGGTGATAGGAGTGGCAGTAGAAGCGAGTCCAGATTGAATATTATATAGTGTATCAAGACCCAGAAATATTTACAAAAAGAGTGTCATGTCTTTTTGGCACACATCACTGAAGAGAAGACTAAAGACAAGTCGAAGGAGAAGCAACTTGAGGATGTACCGATTGTGTGTGATTTCTCAGAAGTCTTTCCCGAAGACTTGCCTGGAGTACCACTGACCCGACAAGTGGAGTTCTAAATTGAATTGGTACCTGGTGCTACACATGTAGCACGGGCACCTTATAGATTAGCTCTATCAAAAATGAAAGAATTGTCGGACCAACTACAAGAACTTTCTGACAAAGGATTTATAAGACCAAGTTCCTCACCTTGGGGAGCTCCAGTTTTGTTTGTCAAGAAGAAGGATGGCTCTTTTTGAATGTGCATTCACTAAAGAGAGCTAAATAAGCTAACAGTAAAGAACCGTTATCCACTTCCAAGGATTGATGATTTGTTTGACCAACTGCAAGGGTCAAGTGTCTACTCGAAGATTGACCAAAGATCAGGTTACCATCAACTTTGAGTTCGTGAAGAAGATATTCTGAAGACCGCATTTAGGACTTGTTATGGTCATTATGAGTTTCAAGTTATGCTATTTGGTTTGACCAACGCACCAGCGGTATTTATGGATCTCATAAATTGGGTGTGCAAGCCATATTTGGACAAGTTCGTGATTGTTTTCATTGACGATATTTTAATCTACTCTAAGAAAAATCAAGAGCAAGAAAAGCACCTTAAGTTAATTTTAGAGTTGCTTAAGAAGGATGAGTTGTATGCCAAATTTTCGAAGTGTGAATTTTGGATTCCTAAAGTGCAATTTCTCGGTCACGTGATTGATAGTCAAGGCATTCACGTGGACCCTGCCAAGATCAAACTATTAAATATTAGGCATCTCCTAAGACTCCAACGGAGATTCGTTAATTTTTGGGTCTTGCCGGCTACTAACGAGGTTTATTAAAGGTTTCTTGAAGATTGCCAAGCTGATGACTAAGCTAACTCAGAAGAGTGTAAAGTTTGAATGTGGAGATAAGGAATAAGCAAAATTTTAATTATTAAAATAGAAGTTGTGTAGCGAGCCATTTTTGGCTTTGTCCGAAGGAATCAAGAAATTTGTAGTTTATTGCGATGCTTCAAATAAAGGTTTGGGTGTTGTGTTGTTGCAGAATGGGAAGGTGATTGCTTATGCATCACGTTAACTCAAGATTTACGAGACGAATTATACAACTCATGATTTGGAGTTAGGAGCAGTAGTGTTTGTCTAATGATTTAGAGACACTACTTATATGGAACAAAGTATACAATGTTCATCGATCATAAAAGCTTGCAATACATCCTTGATCAGAAGGAGTTAAACATGAGGCAACATCGATGGTTGGAGTTACTTAGTGACTACGACTGGGGCCACCATATATTTATGGGGGCCGCCCTTTCAGACGCTCCTCTTTTTTTGTCCGATCCAGGGGAGGTGGTTATTGGACCTTTTCGAGACCGTTTTAGGTTCGGAAAATTTGAATTCAAATTGTATATTTTAAATAAAACATTTCTTTTAAAGTAGAAAATGTTTTGTAAGATTATAAAAATTATGTTACAACATTTATTAAAAGTTTGAGGTTGAATAAAAATTTCCTTTGATCATAAAATCCATTAAGCATTTATTTATTCATACCTTTAAGTGATGTAATTATTGAAATGAGAATTTACTACTAAATACTTGTTTACGTTTAATTTTACGTTGAACGTTTTTATATTTTGTGATTATCAAAACGTAAAGATGTGAATAAAATATTATTAATGTTTTTAGGAATTATATTTATCCAAAATTCTTTTTGTTTCCCCTTTTTTGATGATTACAAAATTTAAACTCATTAATTAAAATTATTTTTAAACAAGTATTTAGTGAGCTTTTTATGTCCTTTCTTCCCCTTTTTGTAGAATCAAAAAGGCATCAAGTCGAGGATTGTAGTAAAATCGACGGAAAAAAAAAAAAAAAAAAAATTTTTTTAATTTAAATGCTCCCCCTTGATGTATGCTCCCCCTCGTTCTGATGGGCACCAATGGAATCGAGAGCTTGATGGTTTCTTTGGCTATAAAATAGTTAACATACAAATATATTCTAACATGTAGCAAGTTAGAAGGAAAAATATAGCAACATTTTGTATTATAATTTGCCATAAAATCAATTAATCAATAATTAAGACAAAAGATCATTCATTGATTAAAGAGATTGTGTGTAAAACACACGCATGCATATATCAAATAATATGCTTAGAGCAGATTGAAAACAGAAAATTAAACAAAAATGAAAAGTTCCTAAGTTGCCTAGAAGAAACTTTAGACTTGCTTGCGACACAAAACAAATTTGGACGATTATTTGAAAGCAAGAAAAGTAAGCATAAGATGAGATTAGATGGTTGTTGATGGAGAGTGTGGAGCAGAGGTGGTTGTGGAAGGATAGTCTCTTTGAACTTGAGGTGGTGGATGTGGTCGTGTGAGAAGATATTCAATCCAATTGATATCCTCACTTAAAGAAAGAAATTGTTTTTGGGTGAAGATGCAACAAGAGCAATACCCAACACGGGTTTCAACTTGGTTGATGTTGAGGGTGTGTGGTAAGTTTGGAGAGTAAGGTAATGATGAATTGTTGTTTTGTTGTTGTTAGGAGAGATGCATGGCTAGAAGGTTTGATAGGTCTTGAAGTTGATTAATGTCATCAACAAGGCTTTCTTTACTTGGAGATAGAGGTGATGTGTGTTAAGTTTGGTTGTCACATTGAGGTGGAACTTGAGTGTGAGTTTCATGTGAGTTGATAGGTGATATGGGAAGTGGAGGACGTAAGATACCTTGTTGTAATGTGGGAGTGTCCTTAATGTAAGGAGTTTGGTTGTCATTTTGAGATGGAGCTTGAGTGTGAGTAGCATGTGAATTGAAGGGTGAGATGGGGAATGGAGGGTGTGAGACAACTTGTGGTGATGTGAAAGTGTCCTTAATGCAAGGGTTTGGTAATGTTTGATTGGGGTGATTGTTTTCTTGAGATGGTTCATGATGAGGAGTTAGTGGTTTTGGTATGGGTGAAGTTGTATTAAGCACATTTGAGGAGTTGCAAATGCTTGGTTTCTTCCTCCAAATGGGTTTCACACTCATTTTGGCTACCTTTGATGGTTTGGATGTGGGTTTGTTAGGAGATGTCATTGGTGAGGATGATTGTGATGAAGATGAATGAGGATGTATTTATAGTGGAGGAAAGGTTTAATTTAGGAAGAATGGACATTCAAAGGATCAAATCCAAGAAATGTTTGTGAATTTAGGGAAACAGTAGCTAAGTCTAGAGGGTATTTGGTAAAAAGGAAAAAAATATTGTTTTACCCGTGTTTGCCTAGGCCGGTCCCCTTAATTAAGGGTCGGTCCCCTTAAAATTAAGGGGGCCGCCCTTTATGAATTAAGGGAGCCGCCTACTGGCATTTCCCAGATTTCCCAAAATTTGATTTTTCTCAAAATTTTGTGTGAGGGTTTCTGTTTTGGTGGTTAATTTGCAGCAAGTCCATCCTTTTATGACAATTAAGATATTTAGCACATAACACTTAAGCATTCAACATTCTACATATGTATGACAAGATGTAGGATAACCTATTTCACATAATTTTGGCATACAAACATGTGTTGTTGTAAAATTATGGCTTTTACTAAGTGAGCATGCAAAGGCCTAGTTTATACTAAGAACAAAATCATTTCATATAGCAAGTAGCAATCAATTATCTATATTTGTAATTGAGGATCATCCAAGAAAGCAATTAAAGGAACATATAAATATGAAGACAATCTATTAGGTGTAGTATAATGTTAATTGGAAAATAGGTTTCAATATCATCAAATGAGATTTATGTAAAACCTAAATGCAACAAATGCAACAAATGTGGAGTAAGAATTATTTCGACTCTAATAAACGTAAAACCTAAGAAATAGTTCAAGTACTCCTTGATTCAATCAAGAGTGTCGAAAATATATATTAGATTATATACTTTGACAACAAGTTAGAGGTCTTTATGAAAAAAAAAATGTTTTTAGCATATCTCAACAATGTATTAAAATAGATTTTCATGTACTCCTAGTTGTGAGAAGGATTTAGATGTGGTTTTTGGTGCATAAGAATCACCAATGTGAGTTTTTGAGAGTATTTTCCCTTCCCTTTTAGTTCGTGCTCATCCGGACATAAATTTTGGAATAAAAGGGAAAAATGAAGAAGAATAAAGACGTAAGCGATGAGCTTGACAATGTCAAGACGAATGATGGTTAGCATACAACGAACTTCATCCACGAAGTTATGTAGCTTTTCTCGAGTATTGTGAATGTTCATAGAACAATCACACGACGAGGTATGAGGTTATCTTAAAGGTAGTAGCGGAAAATGTGGACGGAAAATATTAACCATCTATTTAATAATAGAGGCATGATTAAGGTTTTTGTGAAACGAGTTTGACATAAATAAAGAGTGACATTTTAATTTGCATTTCGCCAATTAAAGATACTTAAATATTTCGGATGAAATAATTAAGTTGTCAAGATTTATCGAAATATATTTAATAGTAACAAGACTATTAAATAGATAATGACACGTTTACGAACTTTTTGGTAGATTTTGATTAGTTTTCTATCCTAAGATCGATGGGCAAGTTTGATCCTCATGGTGATAAAACATCGTGACATTCCTAAGGGGATGAAAAGACTAACGGAAGTGAAAGTACTTAGTCTTAGGATGTGTATATAAGAGAAGCTACGAATCACTTATGTAGAAACTTGTAAGATCTTTGTCACACGACGGTTGATGTTAGCTTTTAGCTTTTGGAAAAGCGTTTTAACATATGTTGTTAAAAGGCTTGAATATGAATTTTCGGATATGACCTTTAACGTTTGCGATTGTATGTTAAAGATACTTGAATATTTCGGATGAAATATTTAAGTTGTCAAACCTACTTTGAGGAGTATTAGATTTGAATCTAACTTTTCCTTGACGAAAGAATAGATCATTTGGAAGTGAGCGAGAAAAGAGAGAGTGATGTGTTTGGTATAAAATTCGACAGCATGGGGCTGTTTGGATTTTTCCAGATAGGCGGTCCCCTTAATTAATTAAGGGGGCCGCCCATTTTATACGGCCGATCCCCTTAATTTTAAGGGGGCCGCTCTCTGAGAAATTTTTTTTTTGATTTTTGGCCAGTTTTTGTGAGAATGATTATTAACAATTATTAATTAACCCTTTGTTTAATTAAAAAGTTTATTTGACTATTTCAGACGAAATAATCAAGACGTCAATTTGAGAGGTGATTTAGAGATGAAATTTCTTGCAAGAAGGAGGGATTAATTTCTTCAAAAAGACAATTAGTATATTCGACTTGAGATGAGACAAGAATGGATAGCGAAGATAATGAAATAATAAGACGTAGTTGAAAATTTCAACAAGTTGATTCCGATAGACGTAGATGATGGTTGACACAGATCCGAGGCGATCGTCGAGGTCGAAGGGAGTTTGTTTCATCCATAGTGTGTCTATGATCTTCATGCGACTAATCCTACTTCTATGTTAATTGTTAACCATAGCTTTCCTCTTCTTTGTCTACGAGAGTATTGCTATGTGGTCATAAAAATAGATTTTTCAATTTTGTAGAACGTAATAACAAGTAATCTAGCAACGAAAGAATAGTTCATAGTGAACTAAATCTCTTCAAAAGCTAGAAAACCAACAAAATGGTATTTCTAGAGACTACATTATTTTCTAAGACTAATTACACTACAACAACATCAGTCACATAGACATTTACCTTATAATCTATATCTACGAATATGAAAAGTGAACTACTTAGTCTTTATAATTATCATCATTAATGTCTTATGATGTAAATGTATAAGGGTTCATGGGAACCTTATCATGAATTCCTTAATCCGGAGACAAAAAATGTTTGTAGAGAGCACACTACTTTAAAGGTTGTGATGGCTTAGCCATTTGGTCCCCAAGGTTTCATGTAACACCCCCCAAAAAAAATCAGGACAACGCAGCGGAATGGTAACATTGGGGTGCTACATCGATGGCACAAAACACTAGGTCACGGCAACGACCTCAAAGAGACGTTTACATAAATTTCACATTTATTATAGTAAAATAGAGTTTACAAATTATTTAATGGTACTCCAAATTATTAAGCTTTCAAAAATATATCCGCGCAGACCTAACGAATGCTCCAATGCTCCACTAGCAAATAATAACCTGAGAAAAACATGCAAAAACGGTCACATAAAGTTTGTCGAATTCATAAGGTTTAAGTAAAAAGCAGTGTTGAAATAGATTTAAGAAATGGTCTTTGTAAAAAAGTTACGTTACAGTATTCAAAGTGTTATTTCCGAAATCCAAGTAGTGATCAATAAATCAAGTTAATGTTAGTAGTGGGACCACAAGACGAAGTAATGGTGGACAATACGTATTCCGAAGTCCAAAACAAGTAATAGTAGACAAAGAGAAACACACATTTTCATCAAGTCTAAGTATATAGGTATCATTGCACTAAGCTCATGAACCCCGAAGCCCGTTAACTAGTTTGTGCCCCAAATGTATAGCAATCTTGCAACAACCTAAAAGTATTCTTCAATGTAAATGCACCATGTCAACGTTGTGACCAGAAATTCCAGGTGGGGTTGCAGTCCCGATATATCATCCACAACACTCGGCGTCACTACAATAGCATTGACGGTTCACATGTATAGTAGAGAGGACTTAATTGGCAATAGTGGTAACTTAGGCAATAATATTCAGGCAGTAATCTTATAGCTCTACAGTTTAAAAACACCTTAGAAAAAACACTTGTGATCCAATAGTAAAATACGCAATGTAATTCACCCCTTAGTTGTAAAACAATAAAGAGTTAAAGGGGCTATGAAACACACGAAAGTATTGAAAAGGTAATTGTACCTGTAAGTACAAATATTACAAGTTTGTAAACGAGCATGTATTCCCCTCGCGGGTTTATAAAACATTGAAAAGATTGAAATGCGAGACTATGAACTCACAAAGTCCTTGAAAAGTAATCACATTGTTTATAAGATAAACGAGTATGTAAAAGAGTTTGTAACAAGCATGTATCCCCCTCGCGGGTTTATAAAGCATGTAAATAAGTAAAAGCGAGGCTATGAATCTCACCTTAGAAGTGAAGTGATGAAATAATCAGGTAAATGGCAGAAAATGTATCACGGAAATATCCGAAAGCAACCTAAGTAAATATGGGTCGTATAAGTACCAAGTACTTTAATTAATAACATTGAATATAATCTTATAGTTGTTATATCGCACTATCGTTCGGGCTATCATAATTAAAGAGGTCATGACATGACGTACGAGGAGTTAGGACACTTTAAATCGTAAATCCAACAACTCGTCGATACGCCATCCGAAGAGGCCCGCATTATGAAATTCCCTAGTAAATAAACACATTGGTAACTATAACACAATAAAATTCTATATAGGCTACATCACCTATTGCGATTGATAAATTATGTTCAAATTGTATTTGATAATTAAATACCATGTATTTATCTCCGTAAACTCGTTAAATGGATTAAATTTGCCTTTGTAAAATAATATTTATAAAGTCTAACCCTAATTATAGAATATAATTATAAATGATTCCTAAAGTTTTTGCAAAAAGTTTATTTAAAACAACCAACACTATTCACCTCAGGAAATAGTTGGCACAAGTTAAAAAATAGAGTATAACTTACTCGTTTTAAACCCGTTGTGACGTTTCCTTCGTTCACGCTTTCGTATTTGAAAGATGTATCAAATAATCGTATTTTTTAAAGTTAAAATCTGATGATGAATAGTACTTTTACTATTCATGAATAGTAATAATTTATATAAATTTAATTAGCTTAACGTATAAATCGTCATAAACTTATTCGTTTTAACCTCCGATTTTAGTGAATCTTTCAAGCACAGTACTTGAATTGGAAGGTTTTCTCACAGTTATTTGATGTTTGTAAAGTATAAGTTACTGTGATGAATAGTACTTGTTTATAAAAATTGCTTTTATAAAAAATATTAACTATCGTAAACTTTTAAATAGCTTATCTTCTTTCGTTATTAATACGGTTTTTTCGATTTTCTTATGACCCCGTCGATTTTTCCCATTTTTTTGTGGGGGACATGTAGTATTTTATAAAATCACAAAACATATATGGTAAATTTTGAATACAAACAGCCCCCTTAAGATATTTTTCTCAAATGTGTTAAAAAACTTGTTTTAAGGACTTTTTAAGCTATACCACTTGTTATCAACCCATTAGAACCCTTAAATATCTTATGTCTAACATATATAGAGCTCCATTAGGTCATATTTTGTTCCAAGATTTCGAGATAACAAGTGTTCTAATCTCACTTTTAATCAAACCCATTAAAGAAACTCTAAAGGGTGATTTAGGCTATAAAGAACAAGTAAACACAATAAATCATGAAAAAAAAGAATAAAGGAATATAGATAAACTTAGGAAATGATGATTGATGAAGAACAAATTACTAAACCCTTTTTTTTGATATCAAACCCGAGGATTTAATAACACTAGAAAAACCCTTAAGTAATCCTTTGCAAACCCGAATCTTGCAACAAACTTTTCTTAATTTTCAAACGAGAAATCAACCCTTCTATCTTCTTAGAACACACTAGAATAGATGTAAGAACACTTGTATTTGATCTATAAAATCAAGTAATAGTGGATGTGTTTATGGAGAATGTTTTGAGCCGTGATAGTGATGATGAGAGAAATGAGAGAGATTTTATTGTTGTTACACCTTAGGAAATGATTTTTATGTTTGATCTTACTAGTTAAGCTTTATATAGGGCTTAACAAAGGTAAGAAACTCTAGTTAAGTTTAACTAGGGTTAAGTTAAAAGAAAATATCTAAAAGATATTTTAGATAAATATCTAATAAATATCAAATAAATATCTTATTAATTAAACGCGAGCTATGACCAAGGTCGAGAAATAAATATGACGTGGTTCATAAAATGATATTTTATGATCATAAGAATAATAGCGAGACATGTCGTAAATTTTTACGAAGCTCGAAACGATTAACGAACGCCGCGGGTCCAAATTCGACTCGTCGGAACGTCAAAAAATAAAAGTAACCCAATTCTATTCAAAATTTTTCATAAAATACAAAATTATTTATTATCGATCAAATAAAGATGTTAAAATCTACAATCACTCACGGAATACTCTTAAAAATAGATTGACGGTCGAAAATGACCTGAAATAACGGAATGTTACAGTCCTTCCCCGTAAAATGAGGCCTTGTATCCTCAAATCTCAGGTTGCGACACAATGACAAGTACGTGTTTGGAGAAAGATGCCGGATATTTCATCGCGATAATTTTGTGGTTAAGAAGAGGTGTCGGTTTTTAAGTGATTACTCTCAAGCATGACATGGTCTTTCCTGAATGCATAGGTAATCAGTCTATACACCAAATATACATTGGTGATTAGGCTATGTATATTTGAGGTCCAATGATGTAATGCTCATTTTTGTCAAAATAGTGTGGTGTACGGAATGGTATCAAATAGTTTTATAACGTAATGAAATAGTCAATAAAGTAAACGTGAAGTAGCTCATAGAGCAGGGTGACAACAAAATGGACTATAGTGTTACAACGAGATTGTTTGTAAAGTGATAGGTCACAACAAGAATCAAGAATATCCGAACAAAAAGCAGAAGTATTCAAACGAAATGAAACAGTAAAGATTTATTCAATCATAAAAAGAACGAAAAAGTCGTGTTCAAAGTAGTGCGCCATAAAAGTGGATACGAGTGAGGTTACAAGTTAATTAACGTATCTGTCCCAACATTGGAAGGCTTCAAAATGATGGATAAAGAAAACAACATATGCGATTCAAAAGCATAAGAAGAGTGTTCCAACTCAGAGTCGAATGGTAAATGTAACTATAGAAATTACAAAATATGCCCGAATTTTTACGATATCATCAAAATAGAATAAAAGTTCAGTCGCTAAATGATCGAAGTTAATCGTAAGAGATCAAGAAGAAATTATCCCATAAGTATAGGTATCCATATATAATACCAGTATTGACGCTTAAGGGAGTAAAATGAGAAATCAGGAAGTACACAAAAATCAGAATGTTTAATATTTATATAACAGACCTATATAAGGTAAATAGTAAGACGTCATATGAAAACGTAAGAGAACGAATCTAGTCTAGTATTTAAATACACATTATCCATGTAATAGTAGTAGGGACGCAAAAGAGAGCATATAAGTTACCTGGGAGCAAGCGCGTGCGGATATCGGAGAAACAAGGAAAGACTCTATATTTTGAAAAACATGGTCATATGACTAGTGTTTTTGAAAATGACCTAGTTCCTCTATACTTCGAGCGTCTGATACCAAATCTGTAACACCCCCCCAAAAAAAATCATGTACAACGCATCGGAATGGTAACATGGGGGCTAACTTCAGGGCAAAAACACAAGTCACGAAAACGACCTCAAAAGATACGATTAAAATAAATTTTCATTCATTATATTAAAATCAGAGTACAAATTATTTAATGGCTCAGAATATTTGTCGGACAACACTAAACTCAGACAACTTACAAATTCGATATCTATAATTTTTGAAAAAATATTTTAATCAAAATTCGATATAATTATCACGATAAAACCATAATAATATCAATTTCAATGAAAATTAATCCGTTTAAGATGTTTCCGAAAATGAATCTTACAATTTCGATGAAACCAAAAATGTGATTTTTGACACTTTGAATTAAAAAATAACCACAATTTTGATAAAACTGAAAACGATGATCACTTTACAATTCACAAATCCGTATTAGAATGTCAAAAATGATCCTTTTTACCGTTTATCCCAATTTCGATAAAACCAAAATTGAGACAAAAAAACGTGATATGAGATCGAATTTGACTTTCCTACACAATTCTCGATAAAACCGAGAACTTGTGAATCTATTACAACGTTTATGCTTAATTCCGAAAATGAGACGTGTTCCTAATAAACACTTTTCGATAAAACCAAAAAAATGTGTAATAGCTCAATCTCGATAACAAGTTCCGAAAATGATGAAAAGCACCTAAAATATGTTTTTCGATAAAACTGAAAACACGTATATCTATTACAACTCAATCTAACGACAATAGGACTTCCGAGAATGCTAAAACTTCGATAAACTCCTTTGTAGAAACCGACAACCTTGTCGAATTTGTATGTAACGAAAGAGAGGATACCAAAATTACTCAAACTAGACAAAATACTCACGTCTTATCCATAATTGCTATCGAAAATGAGTAGAATCATGTAGTAGATCGTCGAAAATGCTCAATTCACTACTCGAAACCACTGAATATCACTGAATACTCATCACGTCATTCTCGATCACGCACCAAATCACAAATTAGATCACTATTAATCTCTAATGGCATATGATACCACTTGTTACGTCTTGATTTAGCTTGAATCACACGATATAGAATGATTTAGAATATAGAGAATTAAGAGAGAAAGGAAAGTCTTTCATAATTTTCCAAATTTTATAAAAAAGAGAAAAGGGAGGGAAAGTGAGTTTGTTACAAGCCTTAACCACCTAATGATGATTAGGTGGATATTTATAGGAGAGAGAGGTTGGCTTCCCTTCTTTTATTTTCCTAATTTTGCAATCTAGTCCCTATTTTTTGGATAATATGCTATTTTTCACTTTTAGCTTATTTCTTCTTATTACAAACTACTTTCTACTTCGTAAAATAAAGACTAAACACTAATAATAAAGAAAACCACTTAAAGTATCATAATCGAAACTTTTATGATGTTCAATTATTTTCTTCTTCATTGGAGTTGGCAACGGATGAAGCTATCACACGTGCAACTGAATGGATGAACACGAATCTTATTGCTGAAGGAGGCACAACCCTATTACTTCCCCTGAAACAGGTAGTTCTCATCTTTCGTTGGTTTTCTTTTTTCCCTTTTAAATATGTGAAAAAGAAGGATTACTGGATTAGTATTCTGACTTTTGATTATCATGATATTCAGGCATTTGATATGCTTGGCAAGACGGGTGAATCTATTCTTCTCATTTTCTCATTACTGACAGGTCTGTTGAAGATGAAAAAGATATTTGTAGTATAGTAAAATACTAACTTGTGGATGGAGGACTCTGTATCAACAGGGGTAATAAGAAAATGAGAAGAATAGATTTTGCATATGAGCTTGCTCTGTATCAACAGGGGTCCGGCACGGGTTACAATTTTGCATATGAGCTCGCTCAAGAATTTCCTCTGCAAATTTTGATTGAGGCAAAAACAAGCCAGTTGCCGACCATTGAGCAGAAATACCAAGAAAATAATTGAGTGAACCAAGATCCGTCATAGCGAACTCACTGTGGAGGGAAGTAATGATCCGTTGTAAAAATGCTGAAGACGATGCTGTAAGAATAATATCATCCACATAAAGCAACAAATAAGCAATGTCAGATCCTCGATGAAAGACAAATAAAGAGGAATCAGTTTTACTATGCTGAAAACCGACTCGTGTAGCATAACTAGCAAAGCGCTGAAACCAAGCACGTGGAGCTTGCTTAAGCCCATACAAAGACCGCTGTAGATGACAAACATAATTAGGTTTGTTAGGATCAACAAACCCAGGAGGTTGATGCATATAAACCGTCTCAGATAAGTGACCATGAAGAAAAGCGTTTTTTACGTCAAGCTGATGAATGGGCCAGTCACGAGAAACTGCAAGACTCAAAACAGTACGAATGGTAGCTGGTTTAACCACCGGACTAAATGTCTCATCACAATCAATACCCTGCTGTTGACTGCGTCCGTTTGCAACAAGACGAGCCTTATACCTGCTTAATGAGCCATCTGCTTTAAATTTATGTTTGAAAAGCCACATAGAACGAACCACATTAACGTTAGCTGGACGAGGTACAAGAGCCCATGTTCCGTTACTAATTAAAGCATTATATTCATCTAACATAGCTTCTTTCCAGTGAGGATCACGAAGAGCATGAACATGAGAGCGAGGAAGCGGTGAAGTAGTGGTAACATGACAATTCATACGTTCAAGCGGTTTGAAAATGCCAGCTTTAGCGCGAGTGACCATTGGATGGGTAGACATGGTTTGTGATGAATTATTTATGGGAATTGGAGTATGGCTATCTACCGTTTGGGCATGTGATTGTGTTGGAGCCGAAGTTGGGATTCACAATGATTATATTTAATACTTTTAATACTTTTAATACATTTAAAAAAATAAAAATAATAAAAGAAAAACACCAAAATAAAAAATCATAACAAGGTAGAAAAAAAATAAAAACAAAAAAGTAAAAAAAAAGAAAGACATTAAGAGGTGTTAAGACAACCCCTTCACATCTAGTTCAGTAAGAGGTTTATGCCTCTTACCGCCTCTTAATGATTAGAAAAAAAACAAACGCTTTGAACAGGGTTTGCCTCTGAATGACTTGAAAAAAACAAACAGTCTAAACGATCCAAATGTCTGACCGCGTCTGAATAAATCAGATTAAGATGCTGTTAAGAGGCATTTCTGAAAAAACAAACGCGACCGATGTGCTTTTACAAAGTTTTATCTTAACAGATTGAAAAAGTTTGTAAACTAAACATCTTTTTACAATTTTTCAATTTTTTTTTGAAAATTGTGACCTTTTCAAAACCTTGTAACTTCTTCTATACCTATCGATGTGCTTTTACAAATTTTGGGATAATCGTAAGCTATTTACATTGTTTTATGGTTGGTTCAACAGAAAACTATTACTTGTATTATTATTAGAGTGAATTACATATTTTAGTCCCTACTCCCTAGTGATGTATAAAATCTCACTTTCAGGTCACTTTTGCTAAAAATTACAAGAGTCCCCAACGTTTTCACTTTTGCACATTTTCATCCATTTAAGTGGTTTTGATTAATTTTTAATGATGAGCACGAAAAGCAACAAATTATCCAATAAATCGATTTTTTATTATGCAAAGGGTAAACCATAACACGAGTCGAAAAATGATCTAAGAATATAGCATAATATTTAATTCCACTTTCACTCGGAATCGGTGATGTCCATATATCCGAGTGGATAATTTCAAACACAGACTTAACAAAAGACTGAGAACTATGGAACGGAAGCTTAACATGTTTACCTAATTGACACGCATGACACAAAGCAGACAACTTTGATTTATTACATGAAATTAAATTACTTGACTCCAAACGACGAAGCACATCGTCCCCGGGATGACCGAGGCGTCTGTGCCATGTAGTGGAACTAAGTGAAAGCAAAACAACTGGAGTTTGTAACGAAGGTTGTTGAGTGACCGGGTAAAGGTCGCCCGTACTATCACAACGAAGAAGAATCTTTTGGGTCTGGTAATCTTTTACAGAAAAATCATAAGCATCAAATTCAACAGAGACATCATTATCACGGGTAAATTTACGAACAAAAATTAAATCCTTAATGATGTGAGGTGTGACAAGAATATGATTTAGATTAAGAGGCTTATAAGATGTATGCAGGAAGCTATGTCCGGTATGAGTGACAGGAATAGAGTTACCATTGCCAACAAATACGGATGGATAAATGCTCGAATTACTAAAGGAAGTGAGTATACCTGTATTGTCTGCCAAGTGAGAAGATGCTCCAGTGTCCATGTTTCCAAGAGGGATCTTGAGAATTTAAATCTTAAATGCTTGGCGGAAGAGTGTAGCCCGTGCTGTTTTGTTTGCGGTTTGGCCGGACAATATATTGGGACGGGACCAGTTTGAGAATGATAGTAAGGAGCAATATTTTGAACATGCATACTTAGACTGGGCCACGAATATACCTGCTGAGTGAATGGGGCTTGGAAGTGATATGGAATACAATTCATATCGTATATGGTGATGAATGTTTGAAAAAGTAAACGCAAGGCTAGTGTTTTTTTTAGTCAATAATTGTAGGCTAGTGGAAAAAAAATATACAAACTTTAGAGATAAATGCAAAGGCAGCAATCATGCGAGCAAAGCAATTAGCAACAAAAAGATAGCAAGCGAAAAGCAAAGAAAAAATGGCACGACAGTGTTATAGTTTTTGGTGGTGGTGGGTGTTGACTCTGATTACCATATTATAATATGATAATTCCCTATGCTGAGATAATACAAACACGACACTATATATACAGACGAGACAATGTTTATCTATGGACACTTCCTATAATCATGACCCTAATCACAATAAATGTGATATAATCAATCACGCTAATCAATCATGGCTAATCAATCACAATTAATAATCTAAAACTATACGACGTCAATTTTACAAATCCTCTTACGTAATGGGTTATATAACGCAAGGTGGACTTAGATCTACACCGAGAAACTAAAATCTTGCGATTACTTATGACAATTTAAATTCAAGTCAAAGCCCACACACATAAAAAAAGGTACTGTAATTCAGTAAAAGTTGAACTGACAAACTTTTTAAATGTTATGCTTGCAAGTATTTGATAACTTTCAATCACGCTAGTATTTATTGCAATGCAATTACATAGCAATAACTTTTCTAAAAGACTTTGTGTTTACCAAGTCTTTCCAAAAAGTTTTGTAAAAAGCTTTTGTTGCAATGGAAAAAACCACCTCAAAAATCTTTTTCTAATAGTGAAAAGTCTTTAGGTGGTTTACTAGGTGGTTTACCCATTGGAGATGCTCTATATAAGGTTATATACTTGAAATAAGTTTCACAGGAAACAGATAGATCATGCTGTCAGTGTCAATGCATTAAAGAAAATTAATGTTGTTGTCTATTAGTGTAGACTTTCAAATTAAACTCATCTTAGTCTACAATTCGTTAGTCGCCCCTTCTTAT
>BQNB010089590.1:398-20169 GCA_026074375.1 Tanacetum coccineum
GAGACATTCTTTGATTTTGTTTATATGATTTATAAGGTAATGGATATTCTGCATGCGTTATTTGAGTAAAGACGGGTGAAAACGAGCTATACGGGAGTTCTTAATTATTGCGCAGGTAAACATGTAAATCTTTGAATAACACGACTAATAAGGTCTTATACACGACTAATAAAGAAGTAATTTTCTCTTCTACCATACAAAAGGATGTAAACCTACGCTCTCTTTTATCATAAGGAATGATGCAAACCTATCAGTGTACTCCTTTTTTTTGGAACAAAATCAGTGTACTCCTTTTAACATTCCAAGGTTAACTTTATTAATATTTATATATATCATATATGATAATATGTCATTACTGTCGTACTATTTTTTTATTGTCGTTTATGGTTGCTAAATTAGGACTTACTGGAATAAGATCCTAAGCTTTGGTTGGTTGTTCACTTAGAGGTTCCTTCACTTGTCATATCTTAGTGTTTAGCTAGGTATTGAGTGGTGGAACCAAAGATCTTTAACCAAATGTTACGTATGTGTGATGTGGGTACTGCTGTGAACTTTCTTGCATTAGGTACGTCTTGCATTAGCATGTAAAAAAAGATCTATTTGTAGGCATATACTCACAGGTACCTATTGTTAACCATGAAGAATTGTATGCCCGAAGTATACAAAGAGCTTGTCAAGAAATATGAAATCTTAGAGCGACACTACAAAGACATGATGGTAATTATTAAAATCTTACTTTTCCTTATAAACTTGTGTTTTGAAATTGGAAAATGTGATAGTTAATTATGTTATTCAGTGCACAGGATATTGAATTCACTGTTTAAGAAAATAGACTTTAGATGTTGCAATGTCGATCAAGGAAGCATACAGGTAAAGGTGCAGTGAGAATTACAGCAGATGTGGTGAACGAAAAGTTAATCGATACTCGAACAACAATTATGAGAGTCGAGCCGTAACATCTAGATCAACTTCTTCATCCACAGGTATTGTATAATACTTGTGCTTAGTGGGTTGCATAATGGGTCAAAACGGGTCATTCTAATAAAAATAATCCAAGTTAATTTGAATAGAACTGACTAATTGTTCACTTTAATTTCAACAGGGCTTTTTCAGTTTTTAGTATACTGCTACTAATGCTCCGCGATTCGTCTAATTTTAAGACCGGGATACAAGCGGCAACTGCATTGGCTGTCCCACTATCTATACTCGGTGAGTCATTTCTTCATCTCTTCTTTTTATTTTTGATTGATTTTAAAAATATAAATATGATTTTATTTACGCCGGAAATTCCTAGCGGTAAATAGTTGTAGTGATAAAAAAGTTTATGGGTTATAAACGAAGAATAATAAAGTTTGATGGTTTGGAGATTAATCATAATATTTTGAAACTCGGTTCGACCCAGCCGGTTCAACCGGTTCTGGTCAAAAAATAGGTCAAGTTAAACCGTTTTTTATATTTTCGAAATATGATTAGACCCGTCGGGTTTGAAGTGACCCGGGTCAACCCGGTTTTCGATATACATGGCACACAAACGATAACATGGCACACAAACGATAACTTGGCACACATAAGAGATTTTTTAAACAATTTTCGTTTTTTTTTAAATGAAACTGTTTTTTAGAAATAAATTCGGGTTTTTAAAACAAGAAATTTCATATTTCAACTATTGCATATATAATTCGTATATATATTTTGAAGATAAACTCTAAATATGTAAACAAGTTCAGATAAAAACCTTTTTGTTGTTCTTTAGTATTTTTACATAGTCTATTTCTTATGCAAAAATATTCGTGTAAAGATGTAGATAAGTGGATTCGTGTATATGTAATTTTCCATATATCTTTTGAAGATAAACTCTAAATACATCTCTTATAAAAAAAACCCAAAAGCGAACCCGCCCGTCAGGCGAAATTTAAAAGGCAAAACAACCCATAACAACAACAAAAAACAGATAAAAATACACCCGTACAAATTGGACACAAACACATCTCTTATCAAAACAAAATCCAAAAGCGAACCCGCCCGTCGGGCGGGTTACGTAGCTAGTATATATATATATAAAAATAATCTATATATATATATAATATATATATATATATATATATATATATATATATATATATTGTATCACTAGCTACGTAACCCGCCCGACGGGCGGGTTCGTTTCTGAAATTTGTTTAGAAAAGAGGTGTGTGTACGGATCTATAGCAATGGAAGATCACATTGTTGACATCAGACACAAAATTCAGGCATATGCAAAAAGGTAAATGTAAACAATGACGCTCAAAAAAGTTTGAATACCAGTTCAATGCTTAAAGGAACATTCTGAATCAATGGCATCATAAAGCTTAAACCCATTATCACCTTCTTCCGCGTCATCAGTTCCGTTTTCTTGCCACCTCATGTCGCCCATTCACGTCTACTTCCGTCACCTGTTATGTATCCTTCAGTCAAACCCTCCCAACCGTTTTTACCTAAATTCAGAGACATATTTCCGAACCCCTGATTTAACTCTTCAAAGCTCCAATCATTTTCACCTGTTGTCATATGCATGCATTCAAAACCCCTAAAAGTTTAATATTTTACAATAGCTAGCTATATAAAATTTTAAAAATGCATTTTCTTTCAGTGTACAACAATAAGAAGACACTAAAGAGATAATATATATGTATAATTCATATTACTGCTTACATGTCCAAAGATGAATAGCTTACATGTTCAAAGCTGAATACCACCTGAGCTTTAGCAATTGTGTTTTTGCATTTGCATATAAACTTCAACATGTAACATCAAAATCAATAATAGTATTCAGAGCTACAAAAATCAGTTAAACAAAGAGATATATATGATAACGTCCAGCTGTGCTTTTATACCTGAAAAGTGCATATAAATCGACCTAGCTGTGCTTTTGAACCTGAAAAGTGCACATAAATCAATTACAGAAAAGATTGCACTATAAAGTAAAGCACAATTCAGTTACGAAGACTTACTTGGTCACCATTGGTAATCCTACCAACAATTAGTGCGTAGTCATGTTATTTCAGTCATCATCTAATATTTTAAATAACCAAAGATCTAAATGCATAAGAATATACACAACTTAGATGAAAACTCAGAAAAGAACCTGATCCTATTGAGATCGTAGGGCTAGGTTGTCTGACTCTTTGGAGCAGAAGTCCCAAATGCAAATCCAAAAGGTCTTGAAAAAGAACCACTGCCAAGAAGACGATTATGCTCAGAGTTCTGCCATGGTCGTTGAGGTTGATTTCCATAATTGCGCTTTCCAGCATCTAATGAACACTATGATTAATAATAATGCTCACAATCAACTGGATTAACAACATATACTTGAAAGCATTAACTGGATTAGAGGCATATACTTGAAAAAGCTTTAGATGTGTTAATATAATATATACGTGTACATAAACTGCTACTAAAACTGAAATTAGTAACGGCTAGAGATTGAGATTCTGTTAGTAGACAGAACAAATAAGAGTTTCACTCCAACCAGGGAGTGGCGAAGATAAAACCATGCACAGCATAGGAGCATAACGTGATTCTCATATATGAGATTGTTTCAATAATGAGATTTACCTCTTGAAACAGAAACCTCAAAGTAGAACTCGAACAATCAACTTTAAAAAAACCGAATAAGATTACTTCTTCCTGATAATGAGATTGTTGTCTTGATTAAAGCTTAGATCGTGCGATGAAATTATAGCCTCATTACCTGGACAGGAAAAGAAAAACGAAAATCAAAAAACACACAGCAATATAGGTTTTTAAGAAAAAGAAGACGTATTAGGGTTTAATGATCGTTAGGCGTATTAGGGTTTAATGATCGTTATTTTTTTTGTATGAAGGGTTTTAATAAAAAGTAAACAGAGTTATTTTAGGAACTGATAATAAAAAGTAAATAGAGTTATTTAATGAACTGATTATTGAGTCATAGGTATCATATGATTTTACAATGTATATGAATATTGTTTTCTTAACTAAAACACAAATAATGAGTTGGATTAGTTGGTTAATATCTTTACCTAATAAACATTAGGTCAAGAGTTCAAACCTTGTCATGATTAATATTTTTATAAATTTGCCAAAATTAATTACTCAAACTATAAAAAATACGAAAATTAATTAAATATCTTGCCATGTGTGTGCCATGTCATCGTTGAGGTGGCGCCAAGTCACTATTTCATATTAATCCAGTTTAGCCCCATGTATTATGTAAGCCATGTCATCGTTTGTACGTGCCATGCCATAGTTTAATATTTATCCAGTCATAGTTACACCCATATATAAGTTATAGATTGCAAATATATAAGCCCCTCCTGCTTAAGTTGTACTCCTATTTAATCTTCTATATAATCTATATATCCAATCACTTTTACAAATACACAAATCACATGAGTAGGAAAATATGTAAAGAGAAAATGTAAGAAGATATATCAATTTTCATTGGTTAAACATGGGTCTAGGCTAGCATGTATTTTTTAGAGGATGAGTGGTTTGGTCTTCCTAAATATTATAAATACGTCTAGTTTTGTTATTTAGTATAAAGTGCAATTATATAACAATTATCCAACAGTTCTAGCAAGTAATTATTTTTTTACTTTTTTTAATATTTTACTCAAAATTATTTTCTTATAAAAATATTTAACCAAACCCCATCTAGAATCGGATCCATTTAAACCTATGTTCTAAAAGAACCATCTAAACTCGGTCTCGTTTAAACTCAAACTCATTTCGACATGTGACCAAACACGACCCGGCCTTCCTATTTTATCACCTTTACCAAAATACAAAACATAGATACAACAAAACATTACTAACCAAATCTGTCCCATAATAGTGTCAATATTACGTTTTGAAAATTATTTTTCCATTCAACTTGACTCTAAAAATTTTGTTTTGTTATATCATACTTGATGAAAAATATAATAATAGAAAAATCACATTTAAAACTCAATAACATTTATATATTTTGTCATCAAGTATTATTTACACAAAAAGAATTATTTAAAGACAAAGTTGTAAGAAAAAAGACTTTAGACACTTACATAATGGGATAGAGAGAGTACTTTTCATAGCGTTATTTTGAACCTTTTATCATCCAAAAACTCTAGTAAGAAACTAGAGATATATACACATACAAATTGTGCGTCTAATAATTCGATTGACATATAGTTATCATCTTCTTGGTAATGTACAGCGAAATACATACATCAATAGTTTATAGTATTTGGTGATTTATTAAACTTGAAGAGTTTTTCTCTGACTTATATGATTTAAGGCCAGATTATTACTTTACAGTCCAAACACACAAACTCTAAATGTTTTTTACTACCTTAATACGCTTTATTAGTCTATGCCGTTCTGTTTTAAAATAAATCAGGCTATGCAACTGGCTTATAAAATACTCATTAAAATACTTCATAAGCCCACACCAATTTTAAATTTTATTTTTAAACAAATCCCCTTAAGAGTCAATCCTCGAGCGCGCGACCATATACTTATACAAGGCCTTTAAAACTTATGTTTTGATCCAACACCAGTTCAAATTAAAACCCGGCGGTTTTAATAATTTTTTTAAGACCCATTGATTTAGGTTTTACTTTTACAGACAAACAAACAAACTCTAATGTTTTTCTCTTTATACGCTTTATTAGTCGGCCGGTTATGTTTATATAAATCGGCCTATGCTACTGGGCTTATGAAATACTATTATACTTCATAAGCCCACCCTATTTAAATTTTATTTTATACAATCCGTAAGATCAATCGCATATTATATACAAGGCCTTTTAAAACTTTGTTTGATCTAACCGGTTCAAATTAAACCGGGTTTTATAATTTTTTTAAGCCCAGTTAGACCCCCAGGGTTTGAAGTGACCCGGGTCAACCCGCTTCTCGGGACCCGGCCGGGTTTTTGTTTTTTTCGTGTTTTTTACAAATCAACCAATTTTATTTTATATAAGGGTTTGTTATAAAACTTAAACATTTTACAAAAAAGTTTGTTCTCCTATTTATATTGTTAAAATGTATAACTTTGTTTTTATTATATAATGTTACGAACAAATTTGTTTTGAGGATAATCTTCTATAACGTAGAACATGATTTTTGAAACATGTCGCATATTCAATTCTAAAGCAAAAAATCAAAAGTGAATCCACATTTTATCTTTCATCACTTCATTCACTCACTTTTACAAATACACACTAACTACATGAGTAGGAAAATATATAACAAGACATATCAATTTCCATTGGTTAAACATGGGTCTAGGTTAACATGTATTTTTTAGAGGATGAGGTCATTTTAGTCTCCCTAAATATTATAAATAAGTCTAGTTTTATGTATATCGTTTACGAAAAATAAGTAAAGGAAAATCGATTATACACATACTAAATTATTTATTAAATGCACTAAGAACTAAAAGAAATGAATGTTCATCCGATATAAGAAAATGAAAATTAATAAATCACCCGCAAAAACAAAGTATATGTTGTCAGTTCAAATACGAAATACAGCTTCTTTGTACACAACGTTGGTTGTTAATTTTTTGTATTTACCATCTTTATTACAACAAATAATCTTCAATCCCTTTCTACTCTTGACTTTTGAGACAGCAACATATAATTGGCCATGCAAGAAAACTGGCATGTGGAGAAATAATCCAATTTGTGACATTGTTTGCAGTCGTACTTTTACGTTTGACCATCATACTTAAGGTGAAGTTGAATACAAAAACAACCATAAGTTGAATACAGAAACAACCATAATACTGTGTAGCACCGTATTCCATCCGTTGTAAACTTTAAAGCAACAAAGACAGTTTAGTCGCTAATTTTCCGTCGACGTATTAACCTAAATTGGCCTATGCATATAACACGTATTGAGGTATAACCATTCTTGCCTATTATATCATTAGTGTCGTGTATGTGACAAGCATTTGTTTTACCCACATTTCTGGCCTACAACGCGAGTTTATAATAGGTCTGATAACAATTATTTTTTAATTGCTTGCCTTTTTCATGACTAAATTTTGAGGATATTGCTTAAGTATATGTGTGTGTGCTTTATAACATATTTTTAAAACGTAGCTCATAAATACATTAATGAAATGATCTATGGTATTTTGTTTTAGCTTCATGCTTGCTAAACAAAAAACCAATCATTCTTATACTGCCACATATGTAAATTTTGGAAGTATAATAAAACTTTATAGAAAAATATATAATTCAAATTAACTTGGTAAAGTATACTTGTAAAAACTATAATAGACAACGAAGTTAATTTCGGCCAAAGAAAATTGTTGTTAATCTAAAAGATCAATTATTTGTTCATTCGAGTTGATTAAGACAGAACCATGAAGTCCGTTAACCAAATGCATACTTACTTATATGCACAGATTTACCTGTAAATATAATATATGCAAAGTTCTAATTGTGAAAAAAAATTAATATGCATAATCAAACCAAGAATTAAGATTGTATGACACAATCTAAGAACTTCAAAATCTACTTGTTCTTGGTTGTTGTATTTTATTTGCAACAAAACTTTAGATTGACTGTTAACTAATACGGAGTATGTAATGATTTAATCAAGTTTCTAATCCTACATAATTATCAGAATGTGTGACCAAATAAAAATGAGTCCATGCGTTTATTGGTGTTACACCCCGACAATGGCTGAAACTCGGGAATGCAACATAATGATCAATCATAACACAAGATACAATATAGAGAAAACTACAATGCATAAACTTTAAGTGTTACAAAGACCATCAACCTCGAACAACCTCGAGTGATGTCCCAAATCATAACCAAATCCATAATCTCTTACAATTTCAAATGCCCATACAAGGGTCCAAATCCAAACTTAAATCAAAACTTCCAAATACTAAGAACTGTTGGTTCCCGATTTACACTTCACTTCATAACACACAACACGGATCAAGAAACTAGAAAGAGAGATGATGGTTTAGAGAGAGAGAGAGAAGAGAGAGAGATGAGAGAAAAAGAGATTTAAGAAATAAAGATATTTGTGATAATTGATTGATAGATATTTTCTTTGAGAAAATATCTATATATATATCCCTACGACGCATGGGATATTTAACTAGGACTCGGACTCGGGTTTTGCTTGGGATTAAACCCGAAGTTGAATATATAAAAGAAAACACCCTTGACTAGCATCCTCGTTAACATGAGCGGTAAAACACGACCTAACCAAACGCTTACCCGAGCTACCGTCGAAACCATTCTAGCATCACCGCTAGGTCCGTTAGCAAATATTCACTTACTGCCTTAAAGGAGTCTACCAAACTAGAGCAACTATAATAGAGGCAGGACCCAAAACTAAAACCCTTAAGTAAAACCAAAACCCTTAAGTAAAACCAAAACCCTTGCCGTGCCAAACACAATACGTGCAAGTAAAGTCACATCACATATATTCACATAGCAATCATAAGCACATAATTGTCCTAAAAACAAAATCACGTTTCGCACAATCAAATTTTAAAACAGTTCAAAACACATTTGAGTATCATTTTCCCCCAACGGAAAAACAGTAGAAAAATGGGGCTACGATAACTCACCTCAAGCAAGTCTTAAGCAACCAAATCTCAACTACACAAGCAAATGCAACGACGTCCGCACACGACCTAGTCCAATTAATGTCTCATCTTACACTCAATTTATTTACAAAAACACTCTTCACGTCTGATTGCATACGAGGCTAGCAAGTGTTTACAAATTCTACCCATAGCAATTCTAGTGGTGTGATGGTTGCACAGTCTCTCCACCCCAAAAATATCTTATCAATCCGATATCCCAACGATACATACTTGTACTATTTAAAGAAAATAGTTAAGTAATATAAGTATATATTTATAATAAATAATTATAAATATATCTCGAATAGTCCATTCGGTACCTTTAGTTCCCAATAAAATAATCATAATATGGTTGAAAAGGAAACGTTTACTTATAATAAGTATATTAGAGAGGTTTTGAGAAAAATTATATTTTTCGTCTTTTAGTGAATTTATTAAAATAATAAAATAATATTTTATTATTTAAAACAAAAAATCGTGTTCTTAAGTAAAAAAATTTAAGTATAAACTTTTTACGAAATTTCAACATGACACGTATATTTATATAATGTTTTCCAAGGTTTCAAACCTTAAATTCAACACTTTTCACCATTTCGACACTTTTCGACAAAATTCCAATATCTAAATCTTTAACGTTTACTAAAACGTTTTTCCTAAAATATCGTTCAATATCACTGCGTAAATACATTTCACTTTCAAAAGTCCGTCAAAACTCTTTAAACGACTAAATATCGCTTATTGGGCTTTAAGGCCCAATAAGGGTCCAATAAGGTATTTATACGTCTAAAATACGATCCAAGCCCAAAACTAAGGTCCATTTATATACATAAGCTCATATTAATAAGTAGAAAATAACCCAGACCATATTAAGCTAACAAATAAGCCACGGCTTATTCGTGCTTATTGGGCCGTGAACCCAAGAGCCCAAAAATCAAGTCCGAAAGCTTAAAAATAAGCTAGTACGCTACGTATAGTATTTTTTTACTACCATAAGCTATAAAAATAGTCCACGAACATTGGCCATATCATAAAAATACTAAAAATCACTTTCCTTGTGATTTTAAAGTAGGATAATCCATAAATTAATCAATCAAAGATATACGTTAAACTTTACGAATTTTTGAAACATGAACCATCACACTAAGACTTGACATATTACCTCAGGTTGCGTGACAAAGCCGTTACTTTCACTTGCTATACTTTTGCCATCAATAAGATTTTCCTGTACTATTAAGGTGAGTTCATAGCCTCAGTTTTAAATCTTTTGAATATTTCATAAACCCGTGAGGAGGATAGATGCTATAAACCATAAATACAAGTGTTTTCTAAATGTATGCTATCCTGATATATTATTGCATCTGTTGTCTAAGTCCCTTTTATGCCAAAAGACCCCCACCATCATCGACCATTAATCACTTGCGAGTGACCGCGAATATTATGGATAGGTCTTATTGGGATTGACGAATCTGTTTATGTTGCCAGATAGGGTAACAAAAAGCACTATATGTGGAAACTCATAGGTATATGGCAATTACCTTACACGTAGGGGCCCATTATCATTATATATATCATTATTGATATATACACAAGTCAGTTTGAGTACCATGAGCTTAGACGCAATAATACTGTTTTCATAATAATTGTATGTGTTGCAATTATTACACTTATGGGTGTATAACAACGTAACCCACTGTTTATGATAACTTGTATTCAAACTGTTTACTATAAACCTATGAATATCACTCAACCTTTGTGTTGACTTTTTAGCATGTTTATCTCAGGTAACTGAGCACCTTATGGCACGGAGTGGCATGGACTTGAAGATGGCTAAACTGTTATCATTCAAACTTTATGTTTTTAGATGTTAGGACCTCTCTTTTGTAAAAACTCTAATGAATAAATGAATGATAACTAAATTTTCCAAAAACTTCTCTTTATGATTTGTTTTTTATGATTATGACTGTTGTATATGTCAAAAATGGGGGTGTTATATATAAGTAACACTTTGAATATGTTGATTAAGAAATAATATTGAAAATATTTTTGACTTGGAATCGTATTTGTTAGACTTAAAGCATGTTAAATGTAGTGTCGGTTTACGTTGATTGTTGACTTTTAGTTTACGCGATTGAACTAAATGGTTAAAATTAAAAGTGAACGCTTAAAAGTTTAAAATAAATAGTTTAATATTTATTGACGTAAGAAAATGCGAATTGTTACAGTACCTACCCCTTAAAAGAATCTCGTCTCGGGATTCAATTTGTGTTAACCGATTGTGTGATCAGAAAAGATTTAAGATTTAATAACCTAGTTTTAAACATGGCGTTGATAACTTTATTCAGCAAAATTCAATGTTTCTACACATCTTAATGTACATAAATTTTGGCTAGGTTTCACCAGGATATTAACCCACCAGAATAGGTACTTTAGAAAATATCATTACAAGTTTTATGATTGATATAAACACGTTATAAAGAAAGTATCTTAATAGTGAAAACATCAAAGGAGAAAGTGTAGTCGCGTGGGTATGTCTATATAAAGTTTTAAATGTTTAAGGGTATAGTCTAGTTTCTGATATCTGTAATGTTCGATGATTAATATCTGACGAGGCTAAAGGATGTAAGTATTCAACTTACTTAGGCAGTACTAGGATGTATCATGACTTAAATTGTTGTACTATTGTTCTGTAATGAATAAATCAACCAACTACTATAATGAGAGATGTTTATCTTGTTTAAGGGGGTTGCGTTACCTAGTGGATAAAGTTGTACGAGCTAGGACTGCTCAAGGACCCAACAACAGCAAACATAACAACAATAACTATAATAAACAGTGATGGGATGTGGAGAGTGAGTACATTTTGAGAAATAATATCCCCATAATAAAGGTCAACAAATGGGAGGAGCTTATGGGAGAGCTTATGTGATAGGTAGTGAAATATTATACTCAGTCTGTTAGTTTGAGATTGAACCAAGTCCATTAGCTCAAGAGTGTAACAAGTCTGTAGCTTCACAAACAGTTCATGATTGTAAGGATTTATAACGGCAAAAGTAATAACTTAAGAATGAGATCAGGTAGTTCTAGTAAGGCCTTAAGATTTTTGCTGAGTGGTAAGACACTATTATGTTTTTAGATCCTTTTAACTGATTCTAATGATTATTGGGTTCGAGTTCATACTCCTGTCATATCAGATTCAAATAAGCCCAATCAATTATAATTCATTATTTACATAAAGAAGCGTCCCAATTTATGTACGTAAGAAATGATAAACTTAAAGTTTGGTGATTTACAATTTATTTATTTAAATGAAGAGGCGTCCCAATCCATTCAAATAAAGAGATTATAAATCATCATACTTATGAATTTCTGATGCAATACATGTACTCACATAACCTTCAAGGTGGCGGATGACATGACGATGCAGGTGCTCTAATGAGTACGGGACGAAACCTCGTCTTCGAAGACGGGGAGTAAAACAATCAGGAGAGATCGACATAGCGTTCAAAATAGTTGATGAGTACACAGTTAAAGTAAATAAGATAAAGGCTTTTATGAACGAGTTAAAATAGCAATTATCTATCAATCCTCCTATTACAAGTCTCGCACATACAAGACTTGTAATATTTAGATTTACACATAATTCCATGTAAACAAAGCTATGATGGGTTTCGTGTAAAACGATATTGTATAAGGTTATGAAAAAAAATTAGAGACCATTGTATAACTTGCAATGTCTAAGAAATAAGTGAGACCATTGTGCAACTCACAATGTTTAATAAGTAAAATAAGACTATTGTGTAACTCATAATGTTTGAGGTGTAAGTGAGACCATTGTGTAACTCACAATGTCCGAGGTGGTTGGAATGAAAATCAAGTATGTATATAAATAGCATTTATATAGTAAAACATCGTTGTTTTTAAAGAATAAGCATGGCGAAATAGAATGCATCAAGGCATAAATGAATGATAGCAAAATATAATATAAGATAAATTAATGTTTGGATAATGTTTAGGACATACGAGGTTATAGTATTACTTTTCCTTAAGAAATGTTGTATCATTTATATAATAACTCTTATATAAATAATGTAAATATACATAAGGGATGTAAGCATATATGTATATATGTATGTCATGTAAGCACGTAATGTAAGCAAGTAAGCAAGTAGTGTGTATGCACATGAAAAAATTTGATGTGATGCAATGTTTGTGAAAATGGTTATAGTCTAGGTAAAATATGCAACCTATTTTTCTATAACCTTAGCTCTGAATACCAATCTGTAACACCCCCAAAATGGGTCACAACGGAAATATGTCCGGGAGTGTTACTTCATAATACAACAGCACAAGATGTGACAGAATGACCTCTAAATGTGTCGTTTGAAAAGTAATCTTGTATTGTTTAGACTCCAATGCACATCAAGTAAGCCAAGCATCTAATTCACCTAAGAAAAACATGCTTAAAACTGTTAACAAAAAGTTGGTGAGTTCATAGGTTTTAGTAAGTATCCATGTGAATCACAAAGCTATATATATAATTCTACTATGTTACAAGTCCCGCCCATACAAGACTTGCAACGTATAACTTAAATGTATAGGTTTTTAAAATGCGTATAAACACAAACTACACAAAATGCATTTTATTAGAATGTTGGAGTCAAAGATTTGCAAAGTATGTATGACCATTTCAACCCTTATGATAGTCACAAAATATAAGTATAATTGTTGGAATCAAAGATTTATAAAGTGTGTATGACTATTGTATGCTATACAATAGTCACAAAAGGTAAGTATATTTAGAATCAAAGATGTGTATGACTATTGTATCCCATACAATAGTCACAAAAAGTTAACTATAATTGGACTAAAGCTTTTGTAAAGTATGCATAACCACTATATCCAATACAATAGTCACCCTGTGTGATTAAGATTTCACCCCTAAGTTCATGAAACTGAGGCGTAGACATGAGTATATGCCACTTTATTTAAGGCACGGTAAAAGTTCATGAGTATGTAGTCCAATGCTCCGATATGGTATAACGTTCGTTAGTTCGGTATCGCCAAAACTAGTGAGAGCTAATCACCCAAACGGGGATTGTCAATCCTAAATAGATCTATCTTATAACATTCGCGCTTACCCTCCGAGTAATTAACAGTTCATGCAACTTAAGCTAATCCGTAATCAATTGAAACAAAGTAAAGTTGTTGCGGCCATAAGTGAAAACAAGTATTGTATCCCACCGCGAGATATAAAAACGAGTGTGTAACAAATTTGTAAACGAGATTGTAATGAGTATGTAAACAGTTTTGTAAATGTGTATGTAAACGAGTAGATAACCTAGTTGTAAACGAAATCAAGTATGTAAACAAGTACGTAAAAGAGTATGTAAAAGAAATTGTAAATGAATATGTAAACACGTTGTAACGAGCATGTATTCTCCCTCAAGATTTGTAAAGTAAATATAAAACAAGTGAAAGAGGGGTTATAAACTCACCTCAAGTAGACGATCAAACAGATAGAATGAAATAATCAAGAAGTACAGCACAACAGTAAACCGAAATGGCTGAGCAAGAGACACAGCACGACGATAACAAGACGGTTCAACCCAGAAGATAAAGATTATCTTAAAAGTATGTTACACTAAACAAATAATGCAAATGAGTTTTCCAAAAGGTGGTTATCAAAGTGACACGTTGATAAAAGATTTAGATTTTGCGTTGTAGTTTGGTGGTTGGTTAAATAGTTTGTAATTAAAAACAATACCAAAATGTATATTATATAACCCATATATAATATATATGAACAAATCAAGTACATATTACGTTGTATGTATTATATATATTCAAGCGATAAATAAATCAACGTAGTGAGAGTATATAGTTTAAAGTATATCAATTAGATATGAAAATAAGAAAGTTAAGTAAATGTCTAAAATATTAGGGTGTTTTTAGTCGGAGAAAAATATCCTATTTTTCTAGGAAATTTTTCATTTGAGAATGCAAAAACTGAAAACTTGTTTAGTTGCACTTTTTTCCAATATTTTTCAAAAAATAAAAAATTTTCATTTTCTAAATTTATATGGAAAGATAGAAAACCACAATTTACTATTCTCCATTTCTTTTTTTTCCTAACAAAATAAAACGTAAATATAACTCAAACCAAATAAAACGTGAGTACCAGTATTCTAACCCTATCTAGAGGAAACGTAAGAAAACAAACGAAAACGGACATAAATGTAAAAATATGGACGAAAACGTAAGAAATCGGACAAAAACGTAAAAAAAAAGACGAAAACGTAAAACATTGAACGAAAACATAAAAAATGTTACGAACACGTAAAAAACCAGACGGAAACGTAAAAAACGGAGGAAAACGTAAAAAAATGGACGAAAACGTAAAAAAAACATACGAAAACGTAAGAAATTGAACAAAAACGTAAAAAAGACGAAAACGTAAGTAATTAGACTAAAACGTAAAAAAAGGGCGAAAACGTAAGAAATATGACGAAAACGTAAAAAAAGGACGAAAACGTACAAAACGGACGAAAACGTAAAAACAGACAAAAACGTAAGAAATCGGACGAAAACGTAAAAAAACAGACGAAAACGTAAAAAAGACGAAAACTTAAAAAAAACAGACAAAAATGTAAGAAATCGGGCAAAAACGTAAAAAAAACCAGACGAAAACGTAAAAAAACAGACGAAAACGTAAGAAATATGACGAAAACGAACGAAAACGTAAAAAACAGACGAAATCGTAAGAAATCAGACGAAAACGTAAAAAAGGACGAAAATGTAAAAAAATTTGACGAAAATGTAATGTTAATTGAGATTTATATATGTTCGGTAATGTTAATTTCGAGTATACTACAAATTAAATATATGCTTATGATTGTAGTTAGTTTTTATTAATTTCATTTGTATTTTATTTTTTATTGTTTTTATAATCATATACAAAGAGCTAATACGAAAAAAATATTAAATATGAAGAGAAAAATGAGTGAAAATAGATCCATCTAAACAACTTTTCGCTTTTTAAAAAGAAAAATACAACTCCTATCTAAACAAGTTTTCAAAATTATCAACTCTTCTCTAGAGAAGAAAAACCATCTCCTTCTCTAGGAATTTAGAAACAGAAAAACATGAAAAATTATCCACAACTAAACACCACCTTATATTTCGACACTTTTCCAGAAAATTTCTACTTTTAAAATAAGACATTTCCATTTAAAAGAAACGCATGATTTATTATTAGAGGAAATTTTATAAGTTTTATAAAATCTATAATTTTTGTCTTTTTCGGAATTCTTGAAAAATGTGAAAAATATTCTAAGTATAGAAATTTTAGAAAATTTTGGCATGACCTGTTCGTTTATAGGACGTTTTTATATTTTGTAAAACAACTATTTTTATCTCTAAAATGATCCGACAAAATCCCAACATTCGTTGCGTATAGTAAAACATCAATATGCCAAACATAACTATTTATATACAAAATAAAAGAAATAAAAAGATGAAAAGATTAGTTAAGTGATTACTTAGAAGTTTGAAGAAAGTCCTTTTTTTAATAACCTAAACACAACCCAAACGTCGTGTACTAACCCCGAACACTAAACCTAAACCTTCAAATCTTGAAAACCACGAACAAAGAAAGAAAACAACGGCAGTGGTGGGAGCGACGGCCGGCGGCCGACAATGGGAGGCGGCGGCGGCCGGCATTGAGTTGCTGCGACGGCGGCCGGCGGTGGTGGTGGTTCTAGAGAGAGGGAGCAGAGAATTCTAGAGAGAAGGAGGAGAGAATTCTCTTTTTCTCTCTAGAATAAAGAAAATGAGAAGTGAAAAATGAGGTGAAATGAGGAGGTTGTGGTATTTATAGTGGGAAGAGAAAGGGAGGAGGGGATTATCTTTTCTTTTCATTCCTTCCAAAATTTCCAGTTTTTAGTCCGTAAAAATTATATACTTTATCCGTAACAATATAATTTTTATAAAAGGCACTAGATTATTAGATTAGCTTCGTAACGAATATATATACGACCATATTCACCGAAATCTAAACACTATTATTTGGAATCGAGGTGTAAACTGATCACAGGGACCATTATTGTAACTTTTGTATTATTAAGGCTCGGGACTTGTTTAGGCTAGATAACAATTGATTAAGGACTCGAAATTCATACCATTGCGTTTCAAATAATTTTTCCACAAAAAGTGAGTATTTACACGATTAGTATTTCATAAATGTTTTATAAAATTTATTTAAAATGTTTGTTATTTATTGGGTAGTCATCGGGTATCACGGGTAAGCTTTGTCCGTAAAATGAAAGTTTAACTCGAACATTCGCGTTTTTAACAAACGTTTTTGAATAAAATTTAAAATAATCTATTAAATATTTTTATTAAATAAATTGTGATAATTAAATATAAATTTAATTATTATCATGTCGGTACGTGTTGTGTGCGGTTTTTCATAATTTGTGGGATATGTTCTCGTTTTCAAGTCAAATGTGTTCGGAAATGTTAAAAAGTGAAATATACATAATAATAAGTATAATTTATTATTATAATAAGTTTTGAAAATTACCGGTTGTTACAAGAAGTTCTTTTCATAAGCATAAATCTTGAAATGTTATGAACGTCGTTGAAGAACTTTGAACATTTTTGCTTAGACTGTGAAGTACCATTGTCGTTGAATAACACAATAATATCCTGTGAGTATTGTTGATCACATTTCAACCTTTAAACTCTATGGCTAACTTACCAACCTCGTATTCTATCGGCTATTTGCTGTGACCACATAATGAAATAATCCTGATATACCAAACTTAAAAATGAAGTAAAATCCCCCAAATTTGTTACTTAAGCTTACACTGTTGTTGATTGAAGAACGGTGCAAGATTAAATCTTTAAGTACCCTATACTAATATGTGGTTAATCACATATCAATTTTCTTTATTAAAACGAGCTTAAATGACCAAAAACAAATAGAAAATACATTGTATTTGTCTGTTTTGTTAATTGTGATGTCCAGGTAACGGATATTCACAAAAGGAAAAAAATATAGCCAAATGGACAAAAATGAGCACGAGATTGGAAGAGCGTGAGAAATCGAAGCCGATGACGTATTTATCTTTAATGGGCCAACCCGTACCTCTTTTTGTGGGCCAAGTCAACCCATATAAACTTGAACTTTACAAAACTATAGCCCTAAAAATGAGTCCATTTTCCAAAACTAAATAAGAAATCATCAAGCCTAATTGATATAAGCCCAACACAAGTCAAAGGATAAAAGCGTGGTCAAAATTACTATGTATCTTCTTCCCCCTATTTTTACACATAACGAGTAACAAGGTATAGGTAAATCAAATCCATCTCTCCACACGTCCCTCCCTTCTAGAAGGCTTATGTGGAAAGTATCACATCATTCACTGACACCTTGGCAATCCCAAGGTGTCCTATTGGCTAATGAGACGTGGAGGATAATCTAAGGGCTCAAAAGGACGGATTAAAGTTTGTTATGAATCAAGGGCTTGGATTGAAAGCTTTAGGACACTCCTCTTCTTCTGGACCCTTCTCTCCTCACTATAAATAGAGGCAGTCACACAAGGAGTGAGATATCTAGTTTTTAGTATTTTTAGCTTAAATTTCAGCTTATTGTATTGTTCTTAATGTAATTTCATTTTTAAAAGCTTGTAAACTCTTAATCATTAATAAAATTTCAGTTTCCTTTTAAATTTTGTGTTGAACTTATGTTTTATTTTTATGCAATTTCGTTTAAAATGTGTTTGGATATCACTTAATAAGCTCAATAAGCTCTTCAAACTTAATAAGCTCATTCTTATTCAGTTAAGCTTGCTTATAGCTTAACTAAATAAGTTGACCACTTAAATCACCTCAAATTCAGTATAAGCTTAATATGGATGATAAGCCAGAAAGGGAAGGGCTTATGGGACTTAACCAGCTTATGAAAATAAGCTGGAGCTTGTAGATTGAGCTCCTAGAGCATTTTTAGTCCTTGTTTTGAGCAAAGGACAAGGTATAATCACTTTTATCCTTTTAGCCTAATTTCTTAGTCAGCTTATTAAACTGCTTATTTTTGCTTATTCTCTGCTTATTTGTGCTTATTTAGTCTTGTATTAGCTTATTGAATTTAGTTTATAGTTTAGTTTTAGTTTGATAAGAGCTTATGTGATCTGTCCATGTAAACTGCTCATTTTAAGTGATATATGCTTATTAGTATAGCTTAATATATAGTGTTTATTTTTTCTAAGTTTTTGCTTATTTCTTTTTGATAATCATAGTTTTTAATCTATTTTCATAAATTAGAGCTTAATTTGGTCTGTGTTAGCTTAAAAATAGGAATTTTTAGTTTTTAAAGGGTGTTTGGGATAAGCAGCATTAATATGATAGAAATAAGTGCAGGATGTTTTAGTTATCAAAATGGATTACATAAGCTTAAAATAGGACTAAATACTAGTTTTCATAAGCTTAAAATAAGTTTTGTTAAGTTTTAAAGTTTGTTTAAGCAAAAGTCCAAGTCTGCTAGTCTTAAAGTGTTTTAAACTGCTTATTTGTAGAGCTTCTTAAAAATCTATTTGACATTTGGTTTTTGTGCTCAAAATTTGTTTCATTTGCATCATTATAAATCTGTTTTGAGTTGTTTGTCTTTGGGAAAACCTTTTAGAATATTTTAGATCAAAAACAGTGAAGTATTGGTAGTTTATGAAATGTTCTTAAAAGTTAAAATCTGCAGATCAAATAGTGGTTAGATTTTAGCTTATCTTTAATTTATTTTGATTGCATTTAGCTTAATATGGTCTGTTGTCAATCTGTTTTGAGTTTTCAGTTGGTCAAAAATAGTTTCAGGGTCTTAATTTTAAGCTGCAAGTTGTCTTTAAATTTTAAAAAAAGCCAAAAAGAGTAGAGTAAACTGTCATTTTTATCTTTCTTTTCTAGCTTATTTCTTTAACCAATTTGCTTACTTCTAGCTTATTAGTGTTATTTGAGTCTAGTCCTTAATTTGTTTTCAATTTCTAGCTTATTCTTAGTGCTAATTAGTTCAAAAACTTAGCTTAAAGTAGGGATAAAAGTCCTTAAATTTTGTTTTAGAGTAATCTGTTTTAAAGCTTTTAGTTATTTTTCAGCTTAATAGAT
>BQNB010089591.1:6767-23427 GCA_026074375.1 Tanacetum coccineum
CCTTTAGGCTTCCAAACCCACCTTGACTTCTTAAGAGCATTTTCCATCTTACCCTTACCAGCACTAACTACTGTTTTTGTCCTAGCAGTAGTCACCCTAGAAATTTTAACATCTTGTTTTAAGTCTTTGGGTCTAATAGCTGGTTTTGTGTGGTAAGACCTCTTGATTAGAGAGTATGAGGCTCTTGGTCTTACATTGTTCATTCTTTGGTAAATAGGTCTAATAGCACTATTAGTTTGTGCTATTTTTAGGGCAAATGGTCTAGCAGTACTAAAAGGCCTAGCAGTACTAATAGACCTAGCAGTACTAATAGGCCTAGCAGTACTAACTGTGTGTACTGCTCTTTTCTTATTTGGTCTGATAGGATTAACCAAACCTGTTCTGGTTAATACTCCTGATGGGACAAAAGTCCTTCTTGCTTGAGGGTATTTCAATTTATTTGAAATTTTTTGATGATTAACCCTTTTGACATTATCCCATACTGGTTTGACCACCCTTTGACTAGTGTTGACCACAGTTTTTAATTTAGGTTCTTGACTCTTTTTGTCATAAAAATTACAATCTTTGATTAAATGGTTAGTGCTCTTACAGACAAAGCAAGCTTTTATTTTCTTAAATCGAATTCCTTCTTTCTTAGAAATTTGACCAATTTTTTCAACTTGAGTTTTAACTGTTTGAGTTTCAGGACTAACTTCAGACACATCATCCTCATCATCTGAGTTCCAATCCTCAATGATGACTTTTTCTCTATTAATGTTTGGTGTAGACACAACTGATTCATAGACTGACTTAGGTTTTTCAACATTTACTTCATTTGTATTACCTACAGTCTCACTAGTTTTAGATTTACTAGTTGCAGTTTTTGGCTCAGTTGTTTTTGACTCAATGATTTTCTTCCTAATGGCAAATTCATCTAAACCTGCAAATGATATGTCAGCTCTTGGGGTTAAGAAGTTCCCTGTAATAGGAGGGGGAACAACATGATACCCATCTGCTTTGTAAAACCTATCTTTTGCTGGTGTGTTTTCTTCATCACTTGATCTGACCTCAAAAACACTCACACTAATCTCACTATCTGTTTCAGACTTGTTACTCATTTCATCTAATTGTGTGCCATATCCTAAACCATTTTTATCCTTGGCACTCATTTAACTGTTGAGTAATTTATCAAGACTCTTGGATGATTCTTCCCATTTTTCTATCTTATCTTTCAACTCATCTCTCTCCTTAACAACTTTTTCTAATTCCATTTTAAGGTTGTTTATTTTTACTTCTCTGCACTTAAGCTCATAGTTTTGAAACTCTCACATTTTTTACCCCAACCAGTTCATTCTTTTCATGTCTAATTATTCTAGATTCTAGAGACTCTAAGGCTAACTCATAACCCTGAGTTTCTAGTCTGGCTCTGCTATGTTTTCTCTTTCACTATCAAAGTTCTTTTGAAGAGTTTTAAAAGACTCTAAACATTGTTTAGAATAGTTTTGTACCTCATTGTCAGAAGAACTTGATGAGCTTGAAGAGGAGATGTCCATTAAAGCATAATTGATTGGTCTTACATCAAAATCATTGCTCCAGTCATAGCACCTAGACAATCTTGATCCCACCAGTGCTTGTGATGAAGATTCATTTGTTGGTGCATTCCTCCTGCCATTATCACCATATGACCTTTTCCCTTTGTTCCTTTCTGATTTGCATTCCCTATCAAAATGCCCTGTCCTGTGATAATTGTAGCACTCAATTATTGACTTATCAAAGCCAACATGTTGTTTTCCTTTGAAATTAAAGTTACTTCCTGTCTTCTGAATAAATTTCTATTTCTTCAACCCCTGACAGTCAACATGGCCACCTGCCATCTAAGATCCATTTCTTCCAAGTCATCTTCATCAATCTGCTACAAATCCTCATTTTCAAGTTGAAGACTGGTTGTCTGTTGTGCAAAGAAAGAGCACATTACTTCATCAGCACATGGAGTAGATGAAACCTGACTTGATAAACCAGTTCCTGCAGCAGTACTAACTCCAAAATCTCCACTAGCAGTATTAACTTCATTAGTGCTGCTAGTGTTCTTAGAGGAAAGAAAAGCCAAGTTCTGAGAATTAGTTGTGCAACTTGAAGATCCTTTTATCTCATTTTCATAGACGCTTAAGTTGTTGTAGAGATCATTAGTATCAATCTGGTCTATGTCTGGCTTATTCCTCATGATTAAAGCAATTTGACTCCATGAAGGAGGAATACTTCTTAGGAACTTTTGGTTGATATCTTCCTTTGATACTGAAGCACCATGAATCTCCAATTGACTTATGAGCTTTTGGAATCTATCATAAGCCTTATCCAGACTTTCATTTGGTGTAGTGATAAAGTTTTCAAACTGATGTTTTAAAACATTTTTCTGCATCTTTTTGGATTCATCATTTCCTCCAAACCTTAATTTGATTGCAGCCCATAGAGACTTAGCATCTGGAACATTATGAAACTTAAGAAGGTATTCATCAGGTATTGCTAAAAGCAAGATGCTCTTAACTCTTTCCTGATTCTTTTTGGCAGCCAGTTGTTTATCAGTCTTAGGAGCAGGAGGACCCGTTTGTTCACCTGCTGATAATTCAGATGCAACCTCTTCTTGGAGATCTCCATTGATAATTATATCCCATAGGTTATGGTCTGTGTGACAGATATATTGTTGCATTCTCATGCTCCAAATATCATATTCTCCCTTCTTGATGATAGGGACTTTCATTGCAGTGATGGTTGGTAGAGGAGTGTCTTGATCTGCCATCTTAATTGTTTGATTGTAAATCTGCTTCAAACAATGGAGTTCTTCTTATTCAGAGTTTCCACACAAGCTCCGATACCACTTGTTGGATCCCTTACTGAATGGATCTTGAACATTTGTCTTGCAAAGGGTTTGTTACTTTAGATAAATCCAAAGCAACAATAATGAAACACTGATTGAACACTATTGATTATGCGAAAACTAATCAACAATGCTAAGAAGAACAGTATTAAGTAAACACAAGAAATCTTTTGTCAAACTCACACTTTGTATTATAACTTTGAATCTTCCTAGGTTACAGATTACAGAACTATGATTGCTATTTGATCACTATTGATCTATGTATTCTAACTATGCCTAGGGTTCCTTTTATACACCAAGGAACCCCTAATGGGCTTACAAACCGCGTAAAGAGATAATGCATATCATTTCCTAATATAACTCATGCATATCTCTTTAACAATACTAACTATTATATGCTAGCAGTACTAACTTACTACTAACAGCACTAATTATACTGACAGTATTTAACAATGTACTAGCAGTACTAACTATACTAACACTAACAGCATTAATGACTTAGTCTATTTTCTTTAATCTTTAGCAGCAGCACTAAGTCTTCACTAGCAGTACCAATATTGAACCAGCAACACTAAGTTGTAAAGTCTTCTAAAACCCAACAAAACTCTTTTCGTAGCAGTCCCTTGGTATATTCGATCTCAGACTTGCTTTTACAAGCAATTAACATATCATCTACATACAATAATATATATATGTACATACCTGGTGCAAACTCCTTAAAGTAACACAACTATCATAGTTGCTGCGGCTGAAACCATTGCTGACCATATACACATCAAACCTTTTATACCACTGCCTTAGGGACTGCTTATGACCATAAAGAGATTTCTTCAACAAACATACCTTGTTGCCCGTTCCTTCTTTAAAACTAGGTGGCTGCCTCATATAAATGGTTTCATCAAGATTACCATGCAAAACCGTCGTCTTCAAATCAAGTTGTTCCAACTCGTAATCTTCACAAGCAGTCAATGAGAGAATCACCCAAATAGATGTATGTCAAACCACAGGTGAAAAAACCTCATTATAGTCAATCCTTGCTCGCTGTGTAAACCCTTAAGCTACCAGCCTTGCTTTGTACATTGGTTTTTGAATGCCTTCAATCCCTTCTTTAATCTTATACAATCGCTTGCAGCTTACCAGCTTCTAACCAGGTGGTTGATCGACCAGCTCCCAAGTATGATTCTTCTTTAAAGAACTCATCTCTTCCTCCATAGCACGAACCCACTCATCCTTTTCGAATGAATTAATCGCCTCATGGAATGTGATTGGTTCATGTGTATCTTCTTCCTCAGCAATAGCAAATGCATAAGCTGCCATATCATTTTTTACCCTAGACCCTGATGATCTAGACAATGATACAATACCTTCATCTCTATACCTTGCAGGTATAATAGTTGTTCTTTTTGCTCTATCACGCACCAGAACATAGTTGTCTAGATTCTGTTATTGAGGCCCTTCATCTTGTTCCTCATCTTCATTCCCTGGATTTTCCCCAGTATGAGGACCCACAGTTGGTTTGACCTTACTGCCTTGAAGTTCCACCTTAAACTCAACTTCCTTCCCAGAATCTGCAGAACCAGCACCCTTGAGATTATCCTTATACATAAGGCTCTCATTAAACACCACATCCCTGCTTATGATTATCTTTGGTTTGACATCATCTAACCTCCATAATCTGTATCCCTTCACACCCTCAGGATACCCTAGGAATATGCATTTTATAGCTTTAGGCTTGAGCTTCCCCTGATTTACATGTGAATAAGCAACGCAATATCCTCAACATCTCGTAACTCGCCATATGTCCTGACCATAAATCCATAGGTGTCTTCTTCTCCAATGCTATAGATGGATACCTATTGATCAGATATGCTGCCGTCACCGTTGCTTCTGCCTATAACAAATCTGGTAAACAAGAATGAATCAGTAAACACCTAACCTTGTTCAAGAGCATTTTGTTCATTCGTTCAGCTAGATCATTCTGTTACAACCTGTCAAGTCTTGCTATCGCTCTCCTTGCACAAAGTTTATTTAAATTCTGATACCAAAACTCCAAACCGTTATCCGTTCATAGTTTCTTCAGTTTTCTACCTGTCTGGTTTTTCACCAACTGCTTCCACTCCTTGACTTGCTGGAACGCCTCAATTCTTGTGTCTTAAGAAAATGAAACCTCAAACCTCCTCGAATAATCATCAACAATGATAAGATGTATCCGGCAAACACTCATCGATTCACCGAGAAGGGACTAGAGTACGCATGGACATAGTCTATAACTCCCTCTGTCATGTGCTGACCTCGACCAAAACTCACCCTGGTCGATTTTCCAAGAACACAATTTTTACAGAATCCGAGCTTACCTAGACCTTTATTCCCAAGCACCTCTCTTTATTCCAGTTCATGCAAGCTTGCTTCACTAATCTGACCCATGCGTTTATGCCACACCTATGCAAGACTTTTCTTTTCTTGTATACCAATACTAGCTTCACCTGATTCAGCCCAGCCATCCAAGGAATACATACAATTTCCCTTTATAGTTCCTGACAAAACCATCAAAGAACCCTTGATCACCTTTACTCTTCCATTCTGCAACTTCACGGTATAGTCCTCTCGATCCACAGTGCCCAAAGATATCAAATTTCTCTTCAACTCAGGAATGTAACGCACATTCTCAAGCACAAAACTTGAACCAACTTTCATTTGTACTCTCACTTTCCCTATCCCCATGATGGCACATGCTCTATTATCACTGAGCAAAACCGACACCATTGAACTCCTTAAAGTCAAACATGAAGTCCCTCTAGGCGTCATGTCGAAAAGAGCCTAGAGTCCATGAACCACTTACGAACCTTACCTCACTCACCGCCATCTACAAGTTACACCTATGTCATAAACCCTCAGATGCATACCAGAACCCTGTCCCGCATTCTTCTTGACAAAGCCAGTTGATTTCTTCTTGTTCCTTTTTGGACAATCTTTCTTTAGGTGATCCTTAGAATAACATATGTAACACGTCAGTTTATAAGTTCCTTTACCTTTCGACTTTGATCGCGAACTACCACGTCCTTGATTACCACTGATGATTGACCTTCCCCTTACATATAAACCCATCACCTTCCATCCTTTGCAGTCCTCTTTTTCAACTCCCGTGAATGAGGTTGACAAGACATCTTCCAAATTGTGAGCCGACTTCATTCATAAGAAATGTCTCCACAAGTATCATATGATAAGATTGTAATGGACGGAAAGTAACATGAGTGCTTGATCTTCGTCGTCAATATCAACGTCTTTGTTGGCCAAGTCACTGATCAACTTATTAAACTCATCTATATGTTCAGATAATTTCTTACCTGAATGCATGTAGAAAGTGAACAACTTCTTCTTTAAGTACAATTTATTGGCTAAAGACTTTGTCATATACAAAGTTTCCAACTTTAACCAAACCCCCGCAACAGAATCTTCTTTGTTGACTTCCCTCAACAACTTGTTATCCAAGCACAAAAGTAAGGCATTGTGTGCTTTCTTGTAGACATCCGTCTTCAACGCCACAATATTTTCAGCGTCTGCCATGGTTTCCGGGAATTGATCTAACGCAGCCTCCCAACCATGTTAAATTAATAGACACCGCATCTTCATACGCCACAACCCAAAGTCATTAGACCCGTCGAATTTTTTGACGTCAAACTTCGCTATCGACGACATATTCTTTAACCCTTGTTGCCAAAAAATACCTTCTTGCAAATCGATTTAATTAGAAACCCTAAACCTCGATCATGAACAAATAACTAATTGATAAATTATAAACCAATTTAATCGATTATATTAAAAATTTGTTCCACAAGAAAACGCAACTTGTGGTTAACTACTCGTCTTTTACGTCTCTGACTTGCAACTTCAAGAAAACTAAAAACCCAGTTTCCTTGCCCGAACCTACGAACCAGCCCTTAAACTTCAAGACCACAATAACCTGTAGCTCTGATACCACTTGTTGGATGATTACAACAACAATCCGAAGTTTGATCGCAGAACGCTAGATCACGGAATGTATCGAACATAAGTAGCACCTTCAAACGACACCTTTTGAAGAATAAATAAACGAGAAGAACAAAACACTACAAGTTAAACCGAACGATTACGTTTATTAAAGAACGATCGGTTACAAGGAAAAGAATAAAGAAGTATGCGTGTGTTTTGCCCATCACCCCTCACCTCCTTTTATAGGGTGAGGGGGTTAGATCCCTAGTCTACACCAACTAGGACTGGGGTTTGGTTCCAGCCCACTCAAACAAACATTCCTAAACAACTGTAAGGAAACTTGCTAATAAAAGAAAACATACTAATTAATCCTAACTAGACTTGGAAACTAATATTGACTAACAATTTGACTATACCTGCAAGACTCTTCTCATCTTGAACCTTATCAATAACCTATAAAATTGTAGGGAAACAAAAACTTTAGATATGTGTGCAGCAATATAAGTATGAGCCAAAAACATGTCATAGTTGGTTAGAAGGCCTTAAAATGTCTTGGTTTATATACATGTCACTACCATCTTTAAATTTATAAGATGTGGACTAAAACAAACATCTAGTTATACAATTACATGACTACACATGGAACCAATAAGCACTTTTTACTAAGGGGCTGCAAAATCCCTTGGTCGGATATCTTTCACCTTATCAGGCATGCGTCTAAATACTAATAACATCTAGTAACAAGTAATAAAGTATCATTTGTTTATAAAGCTCAATCCATAAAATGATGACATTTATATGCTCACAACTCATAATGAATATTATTTTCCTTTACATGTCCTATTTACTCACTTAGTTGTAGAGCATAGTTAGAACTTAGAACTAGCCATTTCAAACCATAATTTGAGATATATTTCAACTCTAATAAGCCACAAACCTAAAAGATTAAGTAAAACTAAAATGGATCAAGCAGATTGAAAATCGCCCATAGTGTTATTTGAATGTATCCCACATCTAAAAACTGACCTATTTCACCAAAAGTTAGGCCATCAGTGTGTTCAATTTGGTCTATGTTTTCCTGTTTTGATATAGAAATATGGAATCCAAATATAGTGAATCCATCTCCAACATGTCAATGCAAGCGAACTAATTTTGGTACTGATTAATATAGAACAATGATGCCCGTTATATAGTAACACACAAGAGGCTTCTCTCTATATAACTAAGCCATATCCTTCAAGAAAAATATGTCATATACTACATATAGAGAGCCATTCTTAATAGGCCAAATTTGATTAAAAAATTTGAGAGTACCCCTAAGAGAAAATAGACTTTTCTCTAATCTAATCCCCAACTTATAAGGAACAAATTGCAAACAAGCCTTTCCAAGGGTACCACAAGAACTAAAGCAATCCCCAACTTATAATGAACAATTGCAAATAAGCCTCTATAGAGGTAGATCATTCCTACTGAGCTAGAAACAACAACACCAACCACGCTTTAGATAACCTAATATAAAGCGCGTCTAATAACTAAAGAGTACCACCAAATAGATATAGGGCTATAAAGTTTGAAAAGACCAAAGTTAAATCAGAACCACTATCCTAAATATACAATACTTGTGGATGAAGAAGCTGGTCAAGATCTCATAATTGTTGTTCGAGTATTGATTAACTTTTCGTTCACCATATCTGCAGCAATTCTCGCTGCACCTTTATAGGTACGCTTCCTTGATCGACACTGCAACACCCAACGTCTATATTCTTGAACAATTATAATTATTTTGTCATATTTTCCAATTTCAAAACACAAATTAATAAAGAAAAGTGATTTTTTTAATAATTACCATCATGTCTTTGTAGTGTCGCTCTAAGATCTTACACAATCTATTCCGCCATGGTGAAAACGTCTCATTGTGAGCAAGGCTCAAGGATGGCCATCCTACTCATCACCAGATCTATTCCGTTCACCGTCCCCTTCAACGTCGTCATCACCGCCGCTCCTCCGCATCCGCTCAATGGCATGGCAGCCATTGACTAATGCCAATTTATTTAGGCTAATTTTACGAACCCTAAATATAATTATAACTACATCTAATAAATAATAAATTGGTTGTAACAAACTTTCCTATTTTTAGTATTGTATAGTAACGATTGATTTGGGGAAAAGGAAGCAGAGAAGCACTATGTGCGAAAGAAATCAAGAATAGAAGAAAATGTGTTTTATATAGTTAGACAAGAAAATTGGTTTATCTATTAAATCTTACATTAATATCTCCCTTTAGATTAAACTATGGTTAGGATGTCTCCCTCAGTATGTAGGGAGAAACATGTCCTTAATTGAACTTTTGTCAGAGGAGGATAGTGTTTATATAGTGTATAAGTGTAGATAATCTCTAACTTTTTAAAGATAACTTCCATATTTCTAAGCTTATCACAAACACTTGTCCTTATTACAAACACTTATTCTTATCTGTCACTTTTGGGAGGAGGACAAGGGTTTTCGTTTTTGATATTTAAAGTCCTCATTTATATTTAACAAGTAGTTAAGTTAGTTATTGCGTCTAACGGTCACTAACGTTCGTTAAATAATTATCGTGAAACGTATTAAACATTTAATAAATATAACACGTTCGTTAAACGCGTACGTTATATATATATATATATATATATAAGATATATATATATATATATATATATATAAATATATATATTACTTTTTGAATCTTTAACATTTATAAAGTAAGTTTTAACCTTATGGCTACACATGATTTGCTAAATGGCATCAACCATATGATTAAGAACATATTGGATTTTGTATTGTGTGTATGTTTTGTTTTTGAACTGCGTGACTTTTTTTGTAGGTCCGGAGGCTTCAATCGTAGAATTAACAGTTTTTATCTGTGTTGCCCAAATGGCAAAGACTAAAGATGTATTCTTTGAAGAAGAGGTTTGTTTTTCTTCATAAATAAACTCCTGTAACTACAACAGCTTTAAAACTTTTTCGTTAGAGTTATTAAATATTCATACTTAAACCCAATTTTAGACAAAATAATGCGTATTTAATTGCACATCCCCTTTTATATACTTCTTTATGTTATAAGAAGTTGGATGATAAGTTAGGAATAGTATCTACTCATATATAATGATATATGTTGATTATGAAATAATATTGGTTTGGACATAAGCGTTTGTAAGTTACTTTCTCTGATCCAATACAACCTGTGTATACCTGTTTTCACCCGATATTCAAGCTAACCCCTCATAGTTATAGATAGGAGGGTCAAAACAGGTATTTTTCTGTATATCAAATCGGGCCAGGTTGACCCTCATGCACTATTGTGCATTTTTTTTCATCAATAAATAATGCTTTTAATATCATTACAAAAACTATATTATAATAGATTTTTTTTAATAAAAAGTACATCTTGAGTGACTTTCTACCTGTTTAACACGCTCGAGCTATATAATCCGTTCTCTATTTAGTTACTTTTTTCTGTCAACATATTTGATATAAAACATAACCTAAATTGACCCATTTGTAAAGCAACTGGGTCGAAATTGTTACTTATATATGGGGCAATATTTACTGCTATATTGATTCAGAAACCCACCATATCTCTTCTAAACGGGGTACTTAAGTACATGAAGTTGTTTGAGCTCAAGAATTGGGAAAAAAAGAAACGAAAGGGTCTTCTAACTGCAGAGGTCCGACCCATTATGTATGTTGTGATAAAGATGGTAAATACACAAATTCAACAACCAACGTTGTGTATAAAGAAGCTTTATTTCACATTTGAACTAAAAACATATACTTTGTAATGACGGATAATTTATTAAGTTTAATTTCCTCTTATCGGATTACCATCATTTTTTTGTTCTTTATTCATTCTATAAATATTTTACGATTACCATAATTGATTAATCGTTACTTTATTTATTCCTTAGATACTCACAAGGCAAGCCCGCCCATCGGGCGGGCTTTGCAACTAGTATGTGTATATATATATATATATATATATATATATATATATATATATATATATATATATATATATATATATATATTTTAAAATTTTAATAATCATACTCTTTGTGTATTCGTGTGTGCCCCGATAGGCTCACGTATTTTCCAGTCGTATAAATGCGTACGTAACGACCACATTCCAACAGCTCCCACTTGGGAGTTAGCGTAGCACATTACTTTTATACCAACAATGGAAATGTATAGCAACACTCTATTGTTACTAGAAATACGTGAAGGTTTCAAGAAACATCTCAGTTTAATGGTTACATTACTTGCTAATATCATCCCTTTGTTTCATATACTGTTAAACCATGGTTATGGATCCCAACTCATTCCATATAGTTTAACTATTTTAGCTTCTCGTTTTAGAAGTTAATTCAGATATACCAAATGTAATTAAGAATCATCTTAAATTACCCTTTGGGTGCGGCCATATAATTATCTGATTAATTCTGGAGAGGCCCAATGGTATATTTCTGCATATATCAAGTGGAGGAACAAATTCTTTATTGACTACAAGTGTCGTGGATGCTGCTTCACATCACTTCCAAAAATAGTTTTTTAACTACCTTATTGAGGATAACGTTTAACTTATAATTAAAAAGTAATATCCACACATGCAAGACTTGTTTGCATCTCAAGTCTAAGGATGACTTATTTAATCATTTTCAATATCTTACTCATGACAAGGATCCAAAAGTAAATATTCAAAAGTTGGGGGTGTCCAATATGCGTCCCGTGTGAATAACATATGAGTTTGGCGGGAACAATCCATATATTCAACGAATATATCCAACACTCACATTTGCCTTAATGTAACAGCATTCCCATATTGTTAATCGACAATGGACATATTTAGAATAATAAAATTATTCAAGGATTAAACATGCAAATATAGGATAACAGTTATTATATTATTGAAAACAAATATCAAGTATCTTTATTCATCAGAAAATAAAATTATCTTACAATCCTAATTATCCAAATACTAATAAAACAAAGATTTACATGAGACAATTAGCTGGAAGCAGACGTATATTCTTAGTATGTTCAGAATGCTTATTAAAAGGTAATGCCTTTGTGAAAGGATCAGCTACGTTGTCATTTGTGTGAACTTTTTCTAGAACTATGTCGCCAAATTCAATCACTTCACGAAGATAGTGAACTTTGGCATGATAATGCCTAGCATCTTTAGTGATTCATGGTTCATTAGATATAGTAATGGCTCCGTTATTGTTAAAATACATCTTTATAGGTTCTTCATTTGTGGGAACAACACCAAGCCTAGAAATGAATGTCCTAATCTAAACCACCTCCTTAGAAGCATCTGAAGCAGCTATATACTTAGCTTCTGTAGATGAGGTCACGAAGATACTTTTCTTTATAGTCTTCCAGTCAATAGCACCTCCATTTAAAACGATTACATATCCAGTCTGAGACTTAGTGTCATCAACGTCTGTCATATATCCAGCATTAGTGTAGCAAGTAACCTTGAGCTCTCATTTTATATCGCCTCCGTAAATAAAAAACATATCTTTAGTATTCCGAAGATACTTTAGAATGTTCTTAACAGCAGTCTAGTGTAGTTCCCCTGGATTATGTTGAAATCGGCTTGTCATGTTCTGAGCGAACACAACATCAGGACGAGTGCATCTTACAACATACATAATAGATCCTACAGCCATGGCAGAAGGAACTCTTTGCATGCGCTTCACCTCAGCAGGTGTTGAAGCACCTTTAGATTTACATAATTTTGGCTTATCTTGCAGGAGGATACTTCCACGCTTAGAATTCTCCATGTTAAATCTTTTCAAGATTTTCTCAATATAAGCACTTTGACACAAACCAATTAACAACCTTGATCTATCTCTGTAGATCTTGATTCCAAGGACATATGCAGCTTCCCCTAAATCTTTCATAGCAAAACACTTTCCAAGATAGGATTTTACATTTTGTAACATTAGAATGTGATTTCCCATGATTAATATGTCATCGACATACAAGATCAAGAAAGTAACATTACTCCCACTAGCTTTCATATATACACATAGCTCATCATAGTTTTGAGTGAAACCAAATTTCTTGATCTCATCATCAAACCGTTTATTCCATTACCTTGATGCTTGCTTAAGTCCAGAAATGGAACGCTTGAGCTTGCATACTTGGTTTGGATATTTTGGATTGACAAAACCTTCATGTTGCACCATATAGACCTCTTCAGAGAGATGTCCATTAAGGAAGGCAGTTTTGACATCTATTTGCCAAATCTCATAGTCATAAAAAGCAGTTATGGCTATAAGAATCCTAATAGCCCTAATGTCTGCAACAGGAGAGAAGGTTTCTTCATAATCAACCCTGTAGGTTTGAGTGAAGCCTTTCGCTATAAGACGAGCTTTATAGGTGTGTACCTTCCCATCCATGTCAGTCTTCTTTTTGAAGAGCCACTTGCTACCAACAGTTTTACCATTAGGAGGAAGATCAACTAAGTCTCAGACTTGGTTATCTTTCATGGATTGCATTTCCACATTCATAGCAGCAAGCCATTTATCAGATTCAAGATCTAACAATGCAGCTTTGTAGTTAGCGGGTTCATTAAGATCCCCTAACTTATGCTCCTCAGCATCGACGTATAAGCACATACGATCTAGGGCATGTCGTGTCCTTATGGACCTACGAACGGGATCGATATCACTTTGAGGTTCATCAATTTCTTGATCATCCTCATCATGATGTAAGCTAGTTTTTTTAGAAGGATTTGTATTCTTATCTTTAATTATTTCAAGATCTTCTAAAATCCCACTTGCTTCTTGAGTTATAAGACTATTCTCAAAGAATTTAGTATTTTGAGCAACAAGTACCTTGTTCTCAGGTGGGTAGTAGAAGGAGTAACCCATCATTTCCTTTGGGTATCCTACAAAGATACACTTAATAGATCTGGGTTCTAGTTTGTCAGGTTTGGTAAGTGTATTACGCTTAACAAGTGCCTCACAACCCCAAACTTTTAAGTAAGACAGATTAGGGGCTTGCCCATGCCATACTTTGTATGGTGTCTTTTCAACCTTCTTATTTGGAACCATGTTGAGAATGTAAGCAACAGACTCAAGGGCATAATCTCAATAGGACTTTGGAAGAGTTGTTTGACTCATCATGGAGCGAACCATGTCTAGCAGGGTTTTATTCCTTCTCTTAGACACACCATTATGTTATGGTGTATATGGAGGAGTGCGATGGGGAATAATCCCATGCTCCTTAAGATGATCTAAAAATTCTTAACTCATATATTTGCCTCTACGATCAGAACGTAGCGATTTTATGGTCTTACCGATTTGGTTTTCTACTTCCTTTTAAAACACTTTAAAGGTTTCAAAGACTTCATGTTTATGTTTCGGCAAGTAAACATAACCATAACGACTAAAGTGGTCAGTGAAGGTGACAAAGTAGCTAGCTCATTGTCTTGACACAGTTTTAAATGGGCCACATACATCGGTGTGTATTAGTCTAAGTAGATCCTTAGCCTTTTCCACTTGATGTGAATAAGGTTTACGTGCCATCGTACCAAACAGGCATGAAATGCATTTATCAAAAGACTCGATGTAAGTTGAGTTAAGAAGTCCATCATGTTGCAACTTCTCAATTCGTTTCTTGCTAATGTGTCCAAGATGACAGTGCCACAAGAGAGTAGAGTCCAAGTTTAACTTGGCTCTTTTATTGCTAACAACATACATAGAACTATCATTTTTATTAGAATTATGTAAATCAAATTCATAAATGCCATCCCTCAGAATAACATGAAAATAAACTAAATTATTCTTAGAAACTAAAATTGCATTATTCTCAAGATGATTAACAAAACCACCGTCATACAAACGTGAAACTAAAATAATCCATCTAGTAATAGAAGGAGAAAAATGACAATTATTGAAAACAACTACTAATCCACTTGGAAGACATAAATGAAAAGTTCCAATAGCTTCAATAGCTACATGATGACCATTTCCCATGTACAGGTTCAAAGCTCCTAGCTTCAGCTTCTTACTTCCCCTGAGGCCCTGAGTAGTACTATAGATGTGAGTACCACAACCCATGTGATAAACCTAAGATTTACTAGGAAAAGAGTAAAGTCCTATTATAAAGATACCTGAAGTACTAGCTCCTTGAGATAGCTTCTTTTTCTTCATCAACTCGATGAGATACTAAAAATAGTTCCTTTTCCAATGACTTACATCACCGCATTGGTGGAAGATCGCTTCCTTAGCAGGATTATCCTTCTTTAGTGGATGAGGGGTCTTGGGCTTAGGAGCATAAGCAGGTTCATAAGCATGCTTAGTCATTCATTTCCCTTGATTGTTCCTCTTAGTAGCCATTTGTGATTTCTTATTTTTTTGATTGTTTTTCTGGATCCTACCCTCTTGGATTGCATGAAGCGCAGGTGCAACATCTTTCTATGGAAGCGTCTGCTCATGAAGCTTAAGCATTGCATGCAATTCATTCACAGTCTTCCTCATGCCGTGCATATTATAGTTCTGCACGAAGCTGTCATATTCCTTAGACAGAGAAACCAAAATGAGGCTCATTGCAATGTTTAGTGACATGGGATGACCTAGATGCTCCAAATTTTCTATGTTGCTCTTCATTTTAAGAACATAAGAGCTCACAGACTGACCTTCTTCATGCTTGCACGCATGAAATTCTCTCACGGTTTGAAGAAGTTCATGCTCTACCTGTTGGGAAAACAAAGTTTTTAACTCCTTAAGCATGTCATATGCACCTAGTTGTTCCAGATTCTTTTGATTTTCTGGATCCATGATCATAAGCATAAGACCAACAATTTCCTTAGAAGCCTTGACCCATGTACTACGAGCAGCAAGGACATCTAGAGGAACTTCTTGTCCAGGAACAGGAACAGGGACAACATGCATTGGATGCTCCAAATAGGTTAACTTGTCCTTGACTGACAGCATAATATAAAGATTGTGGTACCAGTCGATGAAGTTAGGTCCAGTTAGTTTCTGTTTTTTAAAGAATGCCTTGAAAACAGAATTGTTTATGATGGTGGTAGTCATCTACAATGAAAAAGTTTAAATGATTAGTATTTTCGATAATTAAATTCTTAAAAGAATTAACTACACGATTAATTACTAATAAGCCTAAGATCCAACTTGACCTCCCACTTGTTACAGAAGGTCTGACCAACTAGTAACCAAGTGGGGCAAGAGGTAAGTGGCGTGCGTTAAGTGCATTTAAATGCAACTCTTTGTTTTATGAGACTTGCCATGGCATTAGTAACATATAGTAATGCCATGAGCATGTTTAGTCTCATGTTATGCCTCGGGTCCACAGTTTGATCATGCATACTCGATTTAAGTCAACCAATGTAAGAACTTGCAAAAATTGACATAGATCTGACCTATGAAAAAATTTGCCTTGGTTGGAATTAACCTTAGGTCTGACCAGAGATAAAAGACCAATTACAAGTTGATGTGTTTCAAAATCTTTAAATTTATAAGACTGAAAATACCGGTTTATGAAATGGAAACACTGCTAGTATGTATTAGTACAAAGTTAGTACTGTTAGTACAGAGTTAATGCTGCTAGTTCAAAGTTACTACTGCTAGTATGTATTAGTGCTGCTGCAAGGTTAAGACTGCTTCAAGATAATGCTGATGAGAAGACTACAGCTGTTTATACGATATGTTTGAGTTATATTTAGAAAAGATTGTGTATATCTTTTTGTTTTAGAAAAGATCATAGATATACATAGAAAAGATTGTATATTGACTAGACTCCTTGGTGTATAAAAGGAGGTCCTAGGTC
>BQNB010089592.1:3129-23581 GCA_026074375.1 Tanacetum coccineum
CCTAAGTTACGAGGTGTTATATTGTAGAAGACAAGTGGAAAGCTAATATTGGGGGTTGGAATATGTACAATCTTGTGAAGAAGCAGAAATCTCTCAAACATCCCATAAACAATCTTAATTGGAGCCATGGTAACTTGATTGAGAAAGTTAAAGGTTTGAAAGATGATTTAAAAAGTATCCAATGTGCTATTGATGCCGATGACATCAAATAACGCCTATTTTATAACATTATTTATCCCATGTTATTAACCCATTTTATATAATTATTGTAAAGAATTGTTACTTAATCGTTTATATTTGAGAATTTCAGTAATTATGGAGTAATTGGTGAAAGTTAGCAAAAGGCGCGCATTCTGGAGCTTAAATGAAGATATTTTGAAAATTACTATTCTGAAGACCAATACGCCGTATCCATTAAGGAAGATACGGCGTATCTGCGCCTGCTGATTGAATCTGTTGCTAACCCTTTATAAATATATATAAATAAATATAAAATATAAAATATACTTATAAATATATAAATATAAGGATAAGAATCAAAAAATCTCAATTGTAGTAAACCGAGAGTATGATTCCCGGGTCGTTATCTCCAACGAGGAATGCAATTGAAAGTCGAGAGTCGTTTTGATAATCGATGCTTGAATGGAACAAGATTATGATTGGATTTCTAAAACTACGGGAAAATTAAGGTAAGACTATTTTAAACTTAAAAAAACAAAACGGGGATCCTAAAAAGCGACTTAAAAACTAGCTAAGGCAAATAATAACCCTAAAAATGCAAATTTGGTTTCTAAACCTCTAAAATGACAAAATAAAATTTTCTAAAAAAAGATTTATATTTTTTTTTGGCTTTTTATAAATTTTTTATGAATTAAAACATAAATTAATCCTATTAAAATTCTAGAAAATGACAAATTAATTCCTAAGAATTCCAAAAAATGATTTTCTACTTTAGAAAAGTCTAAAATGTGATAAAAACTCAGAAAAATATTTTCACTACTTTTTATAATTAAAAACTAATTTCTAAATTTAAATTAAAAAGCTAAAAATGAAATTTAAAATATAAAAATAATGAAAATGATTTTAAACTTTGTAAACCTAAAACTATTTATTCTAAATCTAAAAACTATTTTTTTGTATTTTTCTGAATTAATTTACTATTTTTAAGTGACTTTCTAAAATTTTAAACTTCGAAAAATAAAGAAAAATAATAAATAAAGGAGGAAAAATCTAAAAAAATTGCAGGAAAGTCCTAAAAGTTGTAAAGTTCCTAGGAAAAATAAGCTGGTTTAACAGCTTAATCCGAAAAGCCCTAATACAGCCAGAATAAGCTACGAATTGCTGAGTAAAAGAAAAAGAATGGATAACGTGTATAATATATTATGTTGCAAGATCCTAACAGAAAAATCCAAGGGCGCTAGTGGAGAGAGTTGTGAGTTAAAAACGTTTGGTGAGTATGGGTTTGGTCCCGGGATTCGAGTCTTGCTCGACGTTGGGACTTACTCCCCCAACTCCCAAATGTTTTTTTTAAAAGCCATTTTTTTTCAACTTGTTAAGGACTTAAAAATAAGCAACTTTTACAAAAAAAAAATTTTTATAAACCAAAAATAAGCACTAAAATAAGCTGTTAAAGTGACAGAGGGCCTTTTTTACACTAAGTGACCTTAATGCTAACTGTTTTGGCTTTTTGAGTACAAATAAGCAATCCAAAAAGAGAAAAAGGGACATAATAAGCTAAACTTTACTAAGCCTTAAAAGGCTAACTGTTAAGCTAAATTAAGCACTAATAAGCAAATGAAAACTCAAAATAAGCTAAGACAGATAAAAAACCATATCTAAAAAGCAAGTTTGAACAAAAATAAACAACTACAATAAGCTAGAAAGACAGAATTCTTAAAAAGCTATAAAACTTGAGAATTTTAAGCTAAATTGCAAATAAGCTCAAATAAGTTCTAAACTAAAGGAAATAAGCTAAAGTGGGTTTAGACTAAAAGGCCAAAAGGGACTTTTCTAGCTTATTTTTAAGTAGAAAACATATCCTTATGGCTTAGTGGCTTATACCACTAAAAAGAATGTCCAAAAAGCTACAATAAGCAACAATGAAAAAGCATTTTGAAATTCAAATAAGCACTTAATAAGCTTCATGAAAAAGCTATCTCACACTGTTTTGACACTTGGACAAATTTTTGCAAATTTTTGCAAACTTAACAAAACACCAATTTTGAGCTTAAAAATAAGCAATCAAATATATCCTTATGACTATATAACCTAAAAACAGATTAAGCTTTGACCTCAAAGAGCTTATATCAACATTCAAAAGAGAGTTTGAAATTCAGAATAAGCCACAATAAGCATTTGAAAAAGCATTTTCTCAAACTTTTCAGTACTTGCAAATTTTTGACAATTTTGGCAAAACACAAAAATGACAAATGCAGGCAATTAGACTTGATTCCTATCTAACTTTAACACATGCATAAACACAAAAAACATCACAAAACAACAATAAGCAAGATCACAATCAAATAAGCAATGAAATCAGTTATAAGCCAACAGTTTCAAACCACAAACTCTTAAAACATTAACAATGAGATTTAACACTTAAAAACTCAAACAAACTGAATTTTTGGACTAATTTAAGCTAAACTAAATTGACTCAATTGTCAAAATGCAATTTTGACCCAATTTGACCCATTAAAACAGTTAAACCAAACACCCCTTTAAACACTTAAAATGCCTTTTTTACTTGAAAACTTAAAATTTTTATGAACAAACCTTTAAGACCAGATATCTAACAAGCATAAGAAACAATATTAAGCATATTTCAATAACAAATAAGCACTCAAATAAGCTAAAGCAGATTATGCAATTTAATAAGCTATTTAAGACAGTTTATAAGGAAACTTAAACAAAATGATATCTAAACTATAAGCAGGCATAAATAAGCAATCAACAACACAAATAAGCATAAATAAGCAGCAATAAGCAAATAATAAGCACAATAAGCAGTTGAATAGTAAATAAGCTATAAATGGAAAAAGGAAACTTACAAAGGCCCTTGCTCAAAACAGGGCAAATGAGCTCAAAAGAGCTTATCTACTAGCTCTAGCTTATCAAAGATAAGCTAGTAGTGTCCATAAGCCCATCCAAATCGGGCTTATCATCCAAAAAGCTGTGGTATTTGAAGGTGATATATTTTTTTGTTTTTTGTAAAATTTTCTTAAAAACTTTATATATAAATAAAAACAGTTTGCTTATAAGTTTTTATAAGAGCTTAAAACAGTTCATGAAAGGCTTTTGAATACTTTTAAAAACACAAAAATTTAAAACCATAAATTTTAAGGCTAAATCTAAATTTCATTAATAAAAAAAAACAAATAACAATATAAAAAGAATTACAATAAAGATACTAACTAGGTGAAATAACTTGAACTAAAAAACTAACCGCCAAAGGCTACAAGTGAGCTCTATATATACAAACTAATGAAGTTCAAGGAGGTGTGCTTTCACTTGGTGAGGAGCTCTTGCAGGTGTGTTTGTGTGCTGAGAGTTAACTTCAAAAGACTCACTGGCCATTGAAATTTGAGTAGTGTCCATGTTCATATAATCATAAGGCCGCGTGATCTTTTGTCTTGTTCTCATGACGAATAGGGATGCAAAGGATTGCCAAGGTGGCAATAAGGGGAGGGATAAGGTTGGTCGACAAGGGGGAGAAGAAAGGGGAACAGTGTTGGTCTGTTATTTGGCGAGGTATGGAAGACAGGCAACCAAAGATAAGTAAAGTGGTTCCCCCTTTATTTGAAGTTTTGGGTAATAGGCAAGAAAGGTCCCCTGAAAGTGTATAAGAGCATTGCATCCATTGTCCTTGTTTGGTGCATCTTTGGTCCTTGAAGTTTGGGTTGGGTTTGCACCGTTAGTCCTTTTAAGGACTAACGGGGTTAAGTTTAAAAGGGTAAGGGATAACGGGATTGTTAACAGGGGTGTTATAAAGGTGGTGATGGGCTAGTTTGTTGGGCCCGATTATATAAAAGGTGTTGGGCCTTTTATAAGGTTTAAGGACTGTATAAGGTCTAATAGAAGTTGAAATAAGTGTGCTGACTCGGGCCCACTAGGGTAGGGTACGTGGGCCCAACTTTGGCAATATTATAGTTTTTTGGGTTTGAGGTTTCGATGTTCAAAAAGAGAGTTCCCGAAACGGTACCTGAAGAGTTAGCTGCCTGATCCTTGGTCGAAGAAAATACTCGGTCAACGAATGAAACAGCGAAGACAATTTAGAGTTAAGATCAAAATACGAAAGGAAGCGATAATATCAAAATACGAAAGGAAGCCTAATGTCTACCCAATCCTCACAGGTCATAACCTAGGTTTTACAGGTCGAAATGGCTCTGATACCATAATTGTAACATCCCGCTCCGATAAAGAGACTAAGAGTTACGTTATGGTGTCATATCAGAACATATAAACGCAAGCGGAAGACTTTATTAATTAAAATACCAAGTCATAAAATAAAATGACTTCCAACAGTATCAATTTCGAACAAAGTCAATCAAAGAAGTCATCAAAATGAAAAGTCTTAACACATAAATCCAGATAAAAAAGGTTCTTCTAAAGGTGGGTCCTCTAAAAGCTCATACTCTCAACACTCATATCCCAGCTTTCCGCTTAGCACCTGCCGCAGGAAAAGAAAACGCGGCTGAGCTAGCGCTCAGTGAACAGATATAATAATAATAACGGTAATAAAACGAAGGAATGAACGACACGGATCACGAGAACCCGCCAAACAAATGCCAAACGATATATATAGAACAATAAATAGGATAAGAGTAATCAAAGGAATGCCCACGAGCCGAAACAAAAGTCTAATAGCATGCACACGCTCTAGTCTGCCGAATCCAACAATACATCGTAATCATATTATATCATATAAAATTGTACATGGGAGCTGCAGACTCCAGATGTACCCTACAAAATGTGAAATGAGGTGTATTGCACACACACAACCATTCACCTGAACCGAAAACGACCACAATATTTAGTAACATAGGATGGCATCCATACGCTCCCTGCAAAAACAAAGTTATATTCATATACACAAGCACTAGTGGCAAGTGTTACGAAAATATATAATCAAATCATTAATTAGTGAACCAATACTAATGGGAACGCCTGGACATAATCACATGCACGATTAGTATAATGGACATTGGTGCATCCAATGTCATGGTCATGGTACCTCCACTGACTAGATACAATATAGCTTGGGCACTAAGATTTAAAGCAAAAAGATATAAAGGAACAAGGTTTAAAATAATCCAAAATTGGAAAGAATCTGTAGCAATTATCACATACAAGAACTCAACAGATTCATACAAACGAATATCAAAATCAAAACGGAATTGTTCACATCAAACGAGGTCTGATTACAGATATTTTGCCAAAATCAAACGGGATATCAAACGAATATCAATAGATCAAGTAGCCCAAACCAATGAGAATGAAGTTTCTTACTAATAAGGACGTAATTTATGTACCTTAACGAATAAGCAATCGGAGAGAAATGAACACAAAAGCAAGAGATCACAACACCTTCACTGAATCTACAAGAACCTATGATTACATGTCATTATCTATCTTATTTTATAAGTTTTTTCACTTGGTCTTACCATAAATAAAGTTTACTTGACCTAATTAAGGTTTTCAAAATTTTTAGATTTTGACTACTTATTCAAGGTAAGTTTCTATACATAAATGACCTATAAAAACATCTTCTAAAATTACACAAAAAATTACAGAGGTTCCTACATATGTCTAATACACCCATGATCATTGGTTTAATTTTTACTTTCCTTGTTGTAAGTTATCCTTTGACCCTTGTTACCAAAACTATCCATATTTTTGACTGGCAGAACCTTTGAAAAGTTGACGCGTAAAAACCTTACTTAAACAACTCAGAATATTATGAAAAAAAATCTTGGATGTAGCACATATAATGAAGATTTAGAAATAAAATTTTAGAAGTCTAAATCCTTACGCTGTTGAGAAATAATAAAATATCAAAACCTACAACTGAAATTTTCAGGAAGTAATCTGCAGTTTTGACCACTTAATATTATAAAATCTTACAAAAATCGACCTTCCCGACTTCAATTGACATGAGACGGATTCAATAATCAGACTCATGTAATTTCACTTTAGGCTCTAAGAATTATGTTAAAGCTATTTTTTTAATCAAGTTACACCCCGTTGAACATGACTCAATTCTGGACATCCAACAAACCCGAATTAAAACCCTAATTCTTTAACCATTCTTTTACCAAAACTCATCATAGGGTTTCTAATCATGTATGATTTCATTAATAACACCATTAATATTTATCTAGGGTTTCAAAACATAATTTTAAGCCATAATAATCAGATTACACAATTTATAAATTAATAAGTTCATGAAAACATGTTTTCTCCTTTTTACCACTTTATGATTTTATGAAAAATTTACATGAAATCATGGAATACCAAAGAATGAATCAAAGAATCATGGAATACCTATGGAGACCAAGATGAAGACAAAAACAAAAAACAAAACACAAGAATTAAAGATTACACTAAGAACATCAAGGCTTGAAAAACTCCACCCGAATCACCAACTTCTTCTTGCAAATTCTAGAGATGATTACACAAGTTTTTGAAGTAAAGTTTTTGAGAGACCAATGGTTGGAGGGAGGAATATTGGTGCTTGTTTTTGAGTACTTCTTCTCCCTCCCTCCTATATTCTCCGGCTCCCGCCGGTATATATAAGACGAAAAAAGGGAAGGAAGACACATATTAACTTTCTTGCAAATTAAAATGATTTTGTTATCTCCTGTTTTCCCACACTCTTTTGTATAATCATTAGATACGATTTAAAAATAAAAGTTGTGGTAAATAACTCCCTATTAGGGGCCGGTCCTAATGAAAGAAAGAGGGGGGACAAAATATTTTTTTTTTCCAGTTTTTGGAAGATTACACAACGTGATTTGCTAAAAATATTCTCTCTATTTTTAAAATGTTTTATAAACGTAAAAGGAAAGCGTAATAAACAAAATTACGAAATCATGTGATATTATTCCTTACGGGGCGGATTTTATATTTTATGATGAATAAGGAATAATATATTTTTTTATTTTTAAAAACCATAGTATCATAATATTATAACTTAATAATACACTTTTATTATAAACCTATAGGTTTTAAATTTCCGCAAATACTTATTATTAAACTTTAGTGTTATATTATTATATTATACAAAAAATGAAATGAAATTTTGAAAAATCATGGATGTAGCACATATCATTTGAGAATTAAAAATCAAACACTACAACTGAAATTTTTGGGCAGAATCTGCAGTTTATCACTTAATCTTATAAAATCTAAAAATCGAGACCTCTCCCGTGTGCTTCAATTGACATGAGCGGGTAGGATTTTCGGAGAAAAATAGGACTGCATAGAATTTTATGGCTTTAGGCTCAAAGAATTATGCGTTTAAAACCAGTTCTTTTATTCATCAAGTTACAACCTGCCTTGAACTTGACTCACAATTCCTGGTGACAGCGCAAACAAATCCCGATATTAAAACCCTGTATGTGTGCCTTAACAATTCTTCCCCGTTTAGCCAAAAAAGTCATCCTAGGGTTGTCTTAATCATGTATGATTTCATTTATATACACTGTACTTATATTTATCTTGGGTTTCAAAACATTTAATATTAAGCCATACAATAAATCAGATTACGCAATTGTTACAAATTAATTAAGTTCATGAAACATGTTTTCTCTTTTACCACTTTATGATTTTTGTTGAAAAAAATTACATGAAAGGATCATGGAACACCAAAAGAACGAATCTCGCATAAGATACATGAATACGTCTATGGGACTCAAGATGATGACAAGAACTAAGAATAGAAACGAAGAATCAAGATTACACTAGAATTCACCAAGGCTGAAAAATCCACCGAATCGCACAACTTTCTTCTTGCATATTCTAGAGATGTTACACAAAAGTTTTTGGTGTAATGTGTATTGTGAGAATTGTATGGTGTGAGAGGAGGGAATATGTCCGGCTATATATGAAGAGAAAAAGGAGGGAAGACACAAGTTTAAGTTTCTTGTGCAAAAATTAAAAGATTTGTTTATGATCTTTGTTTTCCAACTTATTTTTCCTAAAATAAGATAAGCTTCAAAAATGTAAAAGATTTTGGTAAATAGTCTCCCCATAGGGGCCTCGGGCCCTAGATGAATGGAAAAGAAGTAGAGGAAAATATTTTTTTTCCATTTTTTGAAGATTACACAATATTTACTAAAAACATTTTTACTCTTATTTCTTAAAATAGGTTTATATATAAAAAAAGGAAAGTAAATAAGAAAAATAACAAAATCGCTCAAATATATTTTCTAGGGGGCGGATTTACTAGATTATAAATTATGGATAATTATATGTTATATTTTTTTATTTTTAGAAAATCCATTATATATTATATTATGAAACTTAATAATACACAATTTAATTATACCTAATGGTTTAAAATTTCCAATACACTTATTATTAAACTTTAGGTTATATTTCAAATTAACAAAATGAAATTAAATTCAAATTTTTGGGTTTTACAACTCTTCTCCTCTAAAAAGAAAATTTCGTCTGTGTCGATTGGAATAGGGTTAGATGGATTCAAGGTTAGTCAGAGTTACAAAGATGACCACGCTTGGTATGACAAACGATTAGAGGCGCGATGAACAGCCTAACCAGAATTCATAATTAGAGAATAAATCGAAATCACTCAGTTCTAAGGGAAGCAAATTAGCAAAACTGAGTGCTTTATCATCCAAAAATGAATGCGGTGCAGTTCTGATCTCGTGGTCTGATGAATCACCAGAACTTTCATAGGCGTTAGATAGCGATAAGTATAATTATTAGTAGCGTAGGGAAGATGCTAATGTGTTTAGCAAATGTGATAACAGTGAACACAGTATGTGTTGCACCCGTATCAAATAAGTGCAAAACCAGCTACGACAAATTCGAAAAAGAGAGTTCCCGAAACGGTACCTGTGAGGCTTTTAACTTCTGATGTAGTAGTCAATGCAAATACCTGAACAATCTAAAATTCAACAAAGGATAACAAAGCGAAGTCGGATTTAGAGTTTAAGGGGATAAAATACGGTAAAGGAAGCGTTCTTATCAAAAGGAAACTTTAGAATGTGCTAACCCAAGTACTCAAGGCTCATAATGCCTAAGTTATACTAAGGCTCAACCTAGCAGCTTGATACCTAAATTGTAACACCAGCTCCGATATAAAAGACCATGTAGTTGTGTCGTTATGGTGTTCATATCAGATAAATATTAAAGTAAGCGGAAGACTTTATAATCAAAGATACAGTAGTATAAAATAAATGACTTCAAACAGTATTAATGATTTCGCAACAAAGTCAAATGAACAGAAATCTTCAAAAGGAAATGGTTTAAAATACAAATTCCCAAACTAAAAGGGTTTCTTCTTGGTTGGTGTCCTCTAACAGCTCCTACTCTCAACACTCATATCCTCAGTCTTCACGCTTAGTGTCCTGCCGCAGGAAAAGAAACGCACTTGTTGATGCTAACGCTGAAAGTGAAAAAATATAATAATAATACGGAAATAAAACGGAAGGTTGTTTTGAATGAAAACTGGGATCTCGATGATAATCTGCTAAAACAAAATGTCATTGTACGAAATAATAAGGCTAGGGATCAAAGAAATTAAGGATAACATAGAAGTGTCCACGAGCTCAGAAATCAAAGTCTAAAGCATGACACTACGCTTAGACTATGCATAATCCAACATTTACATTTCGTATCTATATTTATATCATTTAAAATTTTATACATGGAGCTGCAGTACTCCAGTATGTACCTAACAAAATGTGTTAAATAGGGTGTGATTCGCACACACACAACCATTCACCTGAACAGAACAGAACAAAGTACATATGGTATGCATCATTACGTTCCAGGTAAAACTAAGTTTTATTTTGATTATACTCATGTCTCGATAGCGTGGGTTTCGTTCTGTTTGAGAATTGATTTGTTTTGTGAACATTTCTAATGGGTATCGCACGGTGGTCGATTTGTCTAAGGCCTATGAAGGTTGGGGCTGGCAATGGGTGGGAATCATCTTGTAATTGTTGGGGTCCGGATGGTGCGTGTGGTATTTGTGAGAGGATTGTGGCCTTGTTTAATAGAAATTATATAAGTGAAGCTTGTTTCATATTTTCCAAATTTTGAACGGTAGATTAGTGTTGCATATGCAAAGTAAGTAACCAGTGTGTTAACGCTGGGTGTGTATGAGTTAGGGGTGCGGGGGGAATTGGGGAGGTGGGTGTGTGTTTCAAGGGGTGAATTGGTTGTTCGTAGCGGGATCTGCACGCGGGGTGGACGGTTTATAACTGTGGTGCGAGTAAAGAATGTTTAGGCGTACTGAGAGGTACGTGGAGTTGGCTTGTTTTAATATTGGGTTGTGTATTGGTTTTGGGTGTCATAGTGGTGGTTGTAGGGTGTCGGGAGTGGATGTTGGTGGGGGGTCCGGAGTGTAGGGAGGAGGGAGGGGGGGGGTAGGGTAAATGTGGTCTCTGTGGGGGAGCTGTCGAGGGGGATTGCCGACGGGTGTTCGGTCTGTGTGACCGTCTGGGGATGATGGTGATTGTTGTTTCCTTATTTTTATTTTTCTATTTATTTCACCCTCATTTTTTCCATTTGTTTATTTTTTACTTCTTAGTAATCTTACTTCAATTCATTAGCAAAGGTATATATCGAATTATAAGGCTTGGCTGAAAACATCAAACGAGTCATGATTACGGTAATAGTAGCAAATCAATAGGAATATTCAAACTGAATATCAAATCAGATGAAGTAGCCACCAGAAGAGAATGAAGTGTCCTTACGCTAAAAGGGATCAGAATTTAGGTACCTTAACTGAAATGAAGCAATCGGATGTAGAGTATATGGAACACAAAAGCAAGAGATCACAACACCTTCACCGAATCTATAAGAACCCATGATTACATGTCATTATCTATCTCATTTTATAAGTTTTATCACTTGGTCTTACCATAAATAAAGTTTACTTGACCTAATCATGGTTTCCAAAAATTTCGTGATTTTGAGACTACTTATTCAAGGGAGTTTTCCATACTAAATGATCCCAAAAAAGTACTTCTAAAATTACACAAAAAATTAACGTAAGCGTTCCTTGTCATATTGTATTATTACTGACCCATGTTCATTGGTTTATTTTTTTTTATTTCCATGTTTTAAAGTATTCCTTTGAGCATTGTTGAGCCCCAATTGATCCAGAATTCTTTTTGATCCGGGCAGGATAACCTTTGAAAATAGTTGATACGCGTTAAGAAGATTTAAAAACCCTTACTTAAACAAACTTCAGAAAATTGTTTGGAAAAGAAGCTATCATGGATGTGCGCAATCATATCATGAAGATTTACCGCATGTATCAAATATATAAGTCTAACTCCTTAGTTTGAGGTTAAAAATCAAACATTCTTGACATGCTGAGAAATTTTTTCAGCAGGAATTTGCAGTTTTGTCACTTAATCTTTTTAGAAAGATTGTGCTAGAAAAATTGACTTTTCCAACCTTCTGAATTGACTGAGCCTGGGAATTTTCCAGTGAAGAAACTTAGACTCATTTGAATTTCACTTTAGGTCAAGAATTATGTTGTGAAGCCAAATTTTATCATCAAGTTACACACCTGTTGAGACATGACTAAATTTTGGACAGCAAACAAAACCTCCCCGAATATAAATGAACCATAATTCCTTAAACCTTGCTTGTTTACGCCAAAACTGAACCTTTGGGTTTTCTGAATCATGTATGATTTCATTAATAACATCCATTAATATTTTACTAGGCGTTTCAAACATATTTTAAGCCATAATAATCAGATTAAGCAATTTACAAAATTAATAAGTTTGTTGAAACCATGTTGTTTCCTCCTTTTACCACTTTCTTTCTTTTGTTGATTTTATGAAAAACTTACATGTGAAATCATTGAACACCAAAGTGATATGAATCAAAGAAATCATGGAATACCTATGGAGACCAAGATGAAGACAAGAACAAGAACAAACACCAAGAATAAAGATTTACGCTCACTAAAGAACACCAAGGCTTGTGAAGAAACTCCACCCGAATTTACCAGTAACTTCTTCTTGCAAATTCTCGAGATGAATTACACAAGTGTTTTTGGAAGTAAAGTTTTTGAGAGAATAAATGTGGGAGTGGGAGGAATAAGCAGCTATATATAAGAAGAAAATGTGAGGGGAAGACACAATTAATTTCTTGCGTATAATGAAAAGATTTTTATCTCCGTGTTTTTCACACTATTTTCCTAAAATAAGATAAGCTTCAAAAAATAAAGTTTTTGGTAAACTAATCCCCATTGGGGCCGGCCTAACTGAAAGAAGTAGATGGGGGGGACAAAATATTTTTTTTTATTTTAGAAGATTACACAATATTTGGCTAAAATATTTGTTACTCTTATTTTCTAAAAATAGTGGTTTTTATAAACAAAAGGAAAAGGTTGAATTAACTGAATCGATCATAAATCAAATATTATATTTAGGGTGGGGGTGGCGGGCATGTATTTTATATTTGTAAACTAAGGGAATTATTATATTTTTTATTTTTATGAAACCATATGTGTCATATATTATAATTTAATATACACAATTATATTATAACCCAAATGTTTTTGTAATTCAAATACTTATTATTAAACTTTTAGGTTAGTTTAAATAAACAAAAATGAAATGAAATTTAAAATTTTGGGTTTTACAAGACCAATACGCCGTATTGGAAATAAGGAATTAATATAATATTATGGAAGATATCAAGCGTGATCCCCACTCCAAGAAATTTCCAATACGCCGTATCCAATCCTTGGATACGCCGTATCGAATCGACTTCCTGACATTGTAAATAGAAAACTTAAAAATGAGTTTTAAGTGTGATGTAAATTCATTATTGTTTGATACCTAAAACCACAAACAGTCGATTTTAATAGGAGATCAAGTAGCAGAAGATGGTCGTTGCAACGTTATCAATTCCTATGGAATACAACGTGTGAAATTATATATACTTTAGTAACGCTTCAGTTTTTTGTATCATTCGGTTAACTCGGTAAGGTGTTACCTTGGCTAATTAGTTGCTTTTGATTATTTTTTATGAAGTTTTGGAAGGCTTAATACTGCTTCGGGTATTAGCCTGTGTATTATAAGAAGATCTAAAATGTTTATTATTTGTTTTATCTTCGATTTCGTGATTTTGAGCGTGTGAATGCTTGTTTATGTTTATAATTCATACTTGTTTACGCTCCTTTTGATTATGCGATCTATCATTCAAACTAGATTAGTGATACGGAACAAGTAAATCTAGAGTCTGAGATGCTCTCCATATTAGTAATTTATACATCAAGAATTCATAGTGATCACAATGTATTGTCCTTCTAAATCTGTGTCTAGGATAGGTATCAGGTCTTTAACTAGTTTAATTGGATATTGCCAATGGTTTGTATGTGATCGTGTGACTAGCAGGTGTGTGACCTAAGATAATTCAACAAGTACAGTTCTGGATTCATTGGTTAGTTGCAAGTTGGCTACTATGTGTTTATAAATTACCATTAATGTCGGTGGTTGGGTAAAAAGTCTCTATGAGTGTTTGGGTTTAAACAAGAATTCGCATTGCTTTAAATCCCCTAAGATAGATTATAATAAGTCAAATAAGGATGTTTATTGCGAATGCTTTAATTGTGAGAGATGTGTTATGTGTCTAGGTCTGGATGATTGTAACGCCTAAGTCTTTTAAGAATGTATATGAACTGTCGAGAAAGGAATTATTGGCACTTAATATGTCAAAAACTTCTTTATAATAGGATAATAATGGTTAATACAATTTTGTCTTATATTTGGCTCGATTCTTTTTTTTTGCTCTTTTATCTTTTGTTAATTTAGCTCGCGTGGTGTTAAATGACGTGAGTGAATTGATTTTCAGTCTCCAGAACTAACTGTGCCAGTCTTCTCAGGCGTTGAAAAACCATCTTCTCCCGTTATAATTAGGAACTAGTCATTTAACTAGGGCAGTCCTGTTGTAATGTTTGAGGGGTGGGGCGGGGGGGGAGGAGTGAGGGCGGTGGGGTGGTGGGGGTGGCTGAAGTGGGGGGCAGCGTAGGAGAGGGCGGATGAGGGGGAGCGAGCCGAAAGTTGCAGGATGGAAGGGGTGAGGAGCCAGGGTGGGGAGCGTGGAGGGGCGGTTGCGGGTGAGGGGTGGGGGGTTGGGGCGGGCGGGGGGGTGTTTAACGGCCTGGTGCGTGGCAGTTAGACAGGTGGGGGGGGGAGCTAGGGAGGGTTACGGAGTGGGGGATGTGACAGGAGGGGAGGAGGTGAGGAGGGCGGGGCAGGGGGTCGACTGCGGGTGTTTGAGGTAATTCGCGTGGGGAGTGTTGGTGGTCTTTGGTTTTTGTTGTTGCGTTACAGGGCGTTGGGGCTGCTGAGGGGGCGGGGGGTCGAGGGGGGTTGGGGGGGGGTGGAGAGGGGCGGGCGAGAGCTGGGGGGACGCCGCGGTTTTTGTTTTTTGCATATTTTTTATTAGGTTTTCTATTTCTTCTTTTATATGTTTACGTTTAGGATTGTTTAGTATAGTTAGCGGGTTATGTAAAAGGTTTACCCCAAATTAGCTGAGGTTTTTATTAAAACTTAAGGTATTAAAGGTAATTAGGTACTTAAATAATTAAATTATCTAAATAATATAATACATATATGTATGTATATATAAAATCGGCCAAAGAAAGGAAAAAATAATAAGAAAAGTAAAAAGGCATTTTGGGCTGACCTAGAGCCATGAGTGTGATTTATGTTGTTCTGGGTGTGTAGAAGGAGTGCGAGAGTGTGAGAAAGTCTGATGAGGAGGTATGGTAGAGGGCTAAGGTTTAGTAAGCGGGACGTGTGAGTTGCTGTCGACGTCGTGGATCGATGGAGAGGATACCCAGGAAGACCCGATAAAATGCTGAGTTGGAGGGGCTGGGGGAAGTTATTGTGCAGGAATCGACATCGGAAAGTTTAGTTCATGAGTTGGAGTGAAGTTTGAGTTGAGTTTAGTAGGATTAAAGATGCCTAGTTAATTATAGGTTATTCCCCTTAGCATATATATCAAAAACCATGAACTCAACTCAGCCAACCCAAAAACCTTCTAGGTTTGTTCAGCCGATCCATGAAGAAAAAGAAAAAAAAGTTTTTTTTTATCAAGAACAAGATTGGTGAATTTGTGTTTCAAGATTCAAGGTTTAGGTAAGTTTCAATTAAGCTTTTGTTTAGTTTATCTTTAAAACATGTAACAATTAATATGATGGATCTTTAGGGTTATAAAAACTTCTGTAATTAAAGATGTTTTAATTATGCTAGAACGTTTAGGGTTTAATTAGGATCTTATAGGTGTAAGTGGTTAGAGTTAGATCGCGTTAATTCATGAATTAGAGTTGAGCAGAATTTAGGGCTGTGTTCAACTGATAATATCTAGATGTAAAAACGTGTTTTGATATGATTCAAAAGCCTAAATTGTAGTTCAGAGAGTCTATTTTTCAAAAAGTCCAGTCTTGAATGATTTTGAGTTCTGAAAGTTAGTCAATTGGTCAAAACAAGAAAAGTTGTCAAAACAGTAAATACGGGTCAGAATTAGGTCATGATTGGGAAGGTAAAACCATAACTTAAAAGTGGAATTAAGGTTAGCGAATCTACAAATATTAAGTTCAATATGTATACAAAGAAACCCAAGAAGTAGAGCTTCTGATTGTATGTCTAAGTGTGGTATTTAAGGCCATACTTTTTAGTGTGCAATCAGATCCGAATTGGGACAGTTTTGAAGTTGGATTTTATTTGGGATAGTTGTGCATGTAATGGGTTCTTGGGAATCACAAGGTAGTTAATAAACTCATAAATGAACTTAGGTGATTTTTGGTATAATTTATAAAGGTCAACAAGTATGGTTTTTAAGTTGGTAAAGATACATTAAAATTCTGCATTTTTGAATAAAATGTAGCTGACTAGTGTAATATGTTAATGAAGTGGTTAAGGTTGGGCATGGTGTCGGGGTGACCCATGGTGGTTAATTAAACCCTTAGACATCCATCATATGTGAGTTACATGGACTAGAGCTTTTATCTTGGTCGCGTGTAACCGTATTTATTTATTTGTATAGTTGCGTGATAGGAATTAGAAGCTGCGTTTGAGTATTCAGGTGAGTTGCATAGTCCCACTTTTTACTGCGTTTTAAACTTGGGATGGAAATGATGCAAAGTGTTTTAAAATGATTTAGATTGCTGTGATTATGTGTTTACTTTGTGCATGGACTTTTAACTGGCTATTATATGTTATGTGCTACATGTTGGTTTGTATTATGGGAGCGGATGAGTACGCCTACTCAATGTGGATTGGTTGGACACTTGTATGTCCCGGGAATAAACATGTTAAGTATAGTGATTGACCTGCATGTACTTCATGTTAGCATGTCAGGAAATCACAGATTTGGGAGCGATGGGTTCGCCTACCCAGTGTGTTGTATGCATGTTAGCTTGTATAGTAGTTAGTAACTGTCCTGCTATGCGTGCTTTATAATCACAGTAATTCAGAAATGTGTTTTGAGAAAGGATTTGAAATGAGTGTCTGAAACCTATGTTTCTCACCAACTATTGTGTTGACGTATAAGCATCATTTTCAGGTACTCAGCAAGTTGAGATTGAGGTTAAGAAAAGTGGCTAGATGGACCGTATGCAGCTGGCGAAGTTTAGTTATTTAGATTTCGCTATTTGTTCGGATGATAAACATTATTAGGCTTGTTTGTTGAAATGTTTAAATGTTTGCATGTCATGACATTGGCATGAACTGCCTTTAGTTTAATGTCAGACGCCTTTTGGATTTTGATGATGTTTTTGGGTATTTTCATGACATTGCGTGTCTATACTTTGTATTTTTGTGCATGTTTAGTTTCTATATATAGACGCCAATAAGTTGTGATGATTCCCTTTCTCGTCGCGCCTTGCGTGTCCACCTTGGCGGGGTGTGACAAGAGCAGTTTACTCAAGTTTTCAAGTGTTAAAGCCTTCCCAAGAAGTCATTTTAAGTTGAAAACTTATTTTTTAAAAATTTGAAATCCTAACTCTGGTTTTTGAAAGAGTTAAGTAAATATACATGGCTCAAGAGAACTATGTTGAGAGGTGTTCTATGCAAATACCACCTTTGCTTGAAGCCGACGGGTTTTGCTTTTAGAAAACTCGCTTTGAGACTTACATTAAGTCCAAAGATATTGACTTATGGCAAGTCATTCAAAACGGTAATTTTGTCTTCGAAATAGAAGATTCGGAAACAAAGATGATGAAGGTGACGTCATATGAACTTCTCAAGGATGATAAGAAGAAACAACCTGGCATGAACAATGAAGCCCAAATGACTCTTTATAATGCCCTACCACGTAAAGAGTATGAACGAGTCTTCATATGTAAAACTGCCAAGGCGGTTTGGCATACACTCTCCTTTACCTCATCATGTTGATATTGATTATTTCTTTCGGATATTTTATATTTTGGGAGTCGTTGCTGAGACTTTCGTTTCCATTTATGTCGTTTTGTTTTATTTTGATATAAGTAGCGTTATTTATGGGCAGCCTTTATGTGTTAAGTTGGAGTGAGTGGTTTAAGATGTACAATGTGGAGATATTGTGCTTAATGATAAATTATGAATGAAATGGGTAATCTTGGAAGTAAGTACAGTTTGAAGGAGGCACTTATAATTTATGGTGACCAACATAATTATAAAGGCATCACACATGTAGACTTGTGACCATGATTGCATTTATTTATGTTTGGTTGTAAGGTGGTAGTGTATTATGTTTTGTAATATATGTGTAATTCATGCATATGATGGTGGTTACGGGTAGAGAATGTTTCTCTTTTCCCCTAATTAAAGGTATGCTGAGTTGAGTTGTTAAGAAGTATGTTTCCCTTCTATACCAGTTTTTTGCGGTTATAATAGTATAGCTATTTTTGAGGTTTGCTCGTTTGCTTCGGTTGTTTGTTCAGATTTTGAGTTGTATAGATAGTAAGTTTCTCTTCTATCTAGTATTTGCGGATACCTAGTATTATTATTATTATTGTGGTTGCTCGTTGCTCGATTGTTTGTTCGGATCTGCTCTTTCGGATATAGGCGCGTTTCGTTAGTTCTTTCGTTGCATTGATTACTCGTATGAGTATCAAACGTTTCTTTTAAGCACTAATTGTTCCTAACATATTAGTGTGGATCATTACTCCCTTGGTTGTATATCCCTTGGTTTTCGTAACCCGTTGGCGACGTGTTAGTATCGATGCTTTTAGGTTTGCTCTGTTGATCGTTATTTTGGATAAGACCTTACGTTTTCTTTTGGGTACGTAACGTCTTGCATGAGTTTTCTTGTACGAGTTCGTTTGATTTTATTTTGAGTATATGGTTCCTGGTATTTTCTTTCGTTTTCAAACAATAGAATTGTGTTAGAGTCTGTACGGTGTTTTACGATCCCTTTTGGTATTATGGTGTCCTTTGTTTGAGTAACATATTTTATAATTGATGTCTAATTATAAAAGCCCTTTTGAAGTATTGTGTTAGTGTTTGGGAAAAACTGTGTTTAAAATGATCTTTGTAAATAGAATATGTTTAAATGGCCTATGCAAATAGGATATGAAAATTGTTGAGTGGTTAAATAAATTTTATTTTATTATAAAAAGCAGGTTTAAAGTGATTCATAGTGGTAAGGTACGATACACCATTAGATAACCATCTCTAGATTTTTATGACAACCAGAATGAATTTTATAAAGATTACATTTAAGACAATTTTATTTATTCTTTAAAATGATTTTTATACTTAAATTGACTTCTTTATTTTAAATTGATTTTTATACAAATATTATTTAATTTGGTCTTTCGAGTAAAGTTGATAATTGGTATAAGAATTTTCGTCTTTCGTATTGATTTTTTTTGTGTGTGTTCTTTTGTCGTGGTACGCCTGTTGATTTTTTTTGTTCGCGTGTTCACTCGGTACATATACGTATCCTTTTTTTCAAAGGATTCTTATGTTATTTGATCCACGGCTATTTGCATATGTGGAATCCCCTATATGTATTCTAGCTTTTGATTCGATATTCGTTTGTTATCCTATTCGAGTGTTCACAACCCTTGGAGTTCGTTGACACCGTTGAGTCGTGGAATCTTTGATGTGATTGTGAGAATGGACTGGTTGTCCAAGAGGAAGTTTGTGATAGTATGTCATGAGAAAGTGGTTAGGATACCGATAAAAGAGGGTGGGATACTTCGAGTTCATGGGGAATGTATGACTCAATCCTTTAGTATATAAATATATAGTACAAATATATATAAGGAAAAATATCAATTATAGAAGAGTGGGTAAGTATTCCGTAAGGCTTTTAAAAAGATTTACTTTTATCCAAAGTAAAACCCTAAAAAACCTTCCATGTCTGTTTCCCGACGAGGTTGCGAATACTTGAAAATCGGATTTACGTATTGTGATCGCGCCTTTGAATTGCTATATTGATTTGGTTTCTATTTATCTCAATAAGTCAATATGCAAAAACAAGTAAAATACGACTAAAAATGCAAAGCAATTAAGGCAAAACACTAAACAAAAAACATTAACGAATTCTAATCCCCGTTCTTTAAAAAACTAAATTCTAACAAATTAAAAACCCGAAAAATGCAAATTTAATTGGAAAAATATCAATTATAGAAGAGTGGGTAAGTATTCCGTAAGGCTTTTAAAAAGATTTACTTTTATCCAAAGTAAAACCCTAAAAAACCTTCCCGGGTCGTTTCCCGACGAGGTGCGAATTTGAAAATCGGTTACGTTTGTGATCGCGCGTTTGAATGGTCAATATTTGATTTGGTTTCTATTTCTATAATTCAAATGCAAAAACAAGTAAAGGCACGCTAAAAATGAAAACAATTAAGGCTAAAACACTAAAAACGATAACAGGATTCTAATCCCGTTCTTTAAAAAACTAAATTCTACAAATTTAACCCTAAAAATGCAAATTTAATTTTTAACAATCCTAAATGATTAATAAAAGTTTTAGAAAAAAGAATTATATTTTTTGACTTTTATTTAATTTATTATGAATTAAAAACAGTTTTTATCTAATTTAAATATTAAAAATATTAAACTACGTTGGAAAAATCTGAAAAATGAAGGAAAAGTACTTAAGAGTAAGCTAGACCTATGAAAAATGAAACGGGACAAACAGCTTATCTAAATAAGCTGTTAATAAACCGAAAAGGGCTTATAGCTTAAATGGGCTAAAAAGTGGTTAAGTATTAAATGTTGCAACTCATAACCAGAAAAGA
>BQNB010089593.1:9746-27366 GCA_026074375.1 Tanacetum coccineum
ACAGAATTTAAATGAGACACAATTTATATGAAATAAAACTTTTATTAAAACTGAAATAAAGTTTATTACAATTCGAAATGAAATAACATGAAATTGAAATTACATAAAAAAACTACTAAAAACTGAATCGACAAAATTAAACTACTACAAAAAATAAACTAAAAATTCACTACAAAATTAAACTCCTCTCTAGATCCTTCTATCTTATCTCAGCCCTTCAATCATTCTCTCTCCTTGATCTTGAATCTCAATCGTTTGATTGAGGCATGTTTGCACCCGGATCATTGACGTGGCCAAGAGTGTGTTAGTTATGTGAGTGTAAACACTCACACACGTCACATCACCCAATCATCTCCTTAGATTCTGCCAGGGTGGATTGGGTTGGGTTATTGATTGATAGTGATGGATGGGTTAAGGGGTGTGAGGGGATCATTAACCCTATGGTTAATTTGGGTGGGGGTGAGTGGTTAAGAAACTAGGGTTCTTGGTGTTCTTGAGTGAGTGTTCGTGTGTGTGTGAGAGTTTAATCTCATTTGGGTAAAATTGAGTGAACAGTAAATGTTATTGGGGTTATAAGTGTAGCCGGGTAGGGTAGGGTAAGGGTCGGGTTAGGTCGGGTTGGGGGTTTGATTCTTATTGGTTGAAAGGGGTGGGAAGTGGGTAGTTTGACCCGGTCTAAGTGACCCGCGACTTTTATAACTATAGGGTAATTACATCTTTGGTCCTTGTGTTTGGCTAGTCCCCTTTCAGGTTTATAAACAACTTTCATAAATTGCAGAATCAGCCCTTGAATTTATAAAACAATGGAGTTGGGCTTTGGTTGACTGTGGTTTAGCTGCAGTTGACTGTAGAAGGCTGAGGCATGATCTCTCTGGCTTCGGCTTTGATTTCTTTAGCTTCTTGATCACTCATCCGTTCTCGTGTCCGTTTTTGACTGTTTTCTTGCAATATTTGACATATCCATACCTGCACACATAAAACTCAGATACAAGCACATTTTTGCCATTTTTGATCCGTTTTGGGTTGAATTGGGCCTTTTTAAGCATAAATTGATATGTAATAGTTAATCAACTATCAAAGTTCCCAAACTAAAACAAAGTGTTCCTCACTGCAATATTACATTCATATAAACCAAATACCTCGAAATTCCCCAAACTAAACCTTTTGAAAAGTAGCAGAAGAGTTTTGTTTGAGAAGATAGAGATCACAAGTTATAAAACACCCGACCTTCCCATTTTTCTAAGATTTTTCTCTTTTATGATTTTTCCCTTGATATTAACTACCTACTACAATTATTTTTGTTGACATAATGCAATGTTTTCATTACCACATTGGTAACTTTTAGGATCATAGAACAAAAAGCACAATTAAGCGTCTAAAAGATAACTTCATCATCCCCGATTTTTCACTTTTCCTATGCTAAGCTTAAAAACAAGATCATCGTTAATTACAAGTCATTACACTAACACTACACATAAATACAAGATTGGTTCTTATTTTCCTCCCGCAAATCTACTTTGTATCTCAGGATTTTACTACTATTTTCATAACCCGAAGGCTCTTAAGACTTTTGTTTCGATATCTTAATATTTCAGGAAATAAGTGTAATGGGTTAAGAACGCAATAATAGGCTCCAGCCTTCTCAAAGATCAAATCAATCGAGATAAAAGTCCACATCGAGGCAGCCCCAAAAAAATTGGTGTTTTTATTAGGCTACTTAAGCAAGGCACCATTCATGTCATATACCCTAAGGCTCTTTAAGACAAGAATGAACCAATCTTATTTGCACCATATACCCTTAGGCTCTTTAAGGCACAAAACAAGACAAAAATTAAGCAACATTATTAAACCTCAGTCCTTTAGTAGGCTACAACATCGGCCACGCCTCCGACAAGATGTAGCAAACATATTTCGACTTTGGATTATATAAGTAAAACCGGTGCCTTTTATCTCGAAGCCACATCGATAGCGAGTCGACAAGAGGTTATTCTACTTATTATGACACCGGACCCTACCTTATATGAAAACTCCAACATACGTGCCACGCCCTCCGACAAGTAGAAGTAATTCCTGGCAGAATACTTATTTATTATATTTTTGTATTTTTAAGCCAAATTAAGTATTCCTGATGTGTACTCATCCTAATCACAAAGGAACTTAAGAAAACTTCTATTAACTAATTATTAACCAAAAAACCATACAACTCTATTTATTAAACAATTATATAAAAGTGAAACAAGCTAATGGGAGAAAAAGCCACAATTAATACTTATGAGCTTGAAAGAAAACCAATTATTCTACTTAAATGTCCATGAGTATAAATAACACTATCATTTCTTGTTCTTCACAAAAGAAATTTGGCAAATGCTTAGCCTATATAAAATTCACTGGCATATTAAAATCTATATGATGATGCACAAGTCTTCATTTACTAACGATTCAAGTCTAGCATGTTTAAAGTCTATATGAGACTAGCATAAACTATCATCATTAATTGTTAAGGGAAAAAGCTAGAACTCAAACGTTCAATCGGTCAATAATTACTCTTATTCTTACCAGCGGAAAACCTACATTTTTGTCTTAACACTTTTTTTTTTTTTTTTTTTTTTTAAAACAAGACTGAAAAATTTAAAATTTTTGCTATTTTTGTGGGAAAAACGGGTACGTGAGAACAAAACAATAAGCAAGCAACATCAAATCGATAGATTCCCTTCCCCAAACTAAAACGAAACATTGTCCTCAATGTTTAAAGTCGGGTCTCTACGAAAATCTAAGCCGTTTATGAAGTAGACAAAGATAATTCGTTAATCGATAATAATGAAAGGATATTGATCTCCCCAAACTAATTTCACACAAAGGATGAGAAACTCGAGTGCTCCGGAATTAGGCATCGAACACGAGAGGATTCTTGAAATGTTGGTCAATCCCTTCCAAATCACAACACGAGAGACAACAAACAACAGAACGAAGAGGATGGTGCCCCCACAACATCACAACACATTAGAGGTTAGAAAACAAAATAGAAGCAAAGATTAAGCATGGGTGAACTCCCACGAAAGCTCAGCCTTTGTATTTGGTTTTACCCGAGTCCGCAAGCTCTACTCGATCCCCTGAATTTAGTTGTCTTAGGAGAGAGCAATAACTTAGAACAAGAAAACGTTTAGAAAGTCCACCGGCTCTTAGTAAATGTGACTATGCCAGGGGTCAAAAATGGGTCTTCAATCATCTAAGGAGACAATTGAGGAAATGAGGGTAAAAATCTGAAAACAAGGGTGGTATAATACTGGTCATAAAATCATGAGATTTAGAAACACCCTTAAACTCTTTGATTATCAAAATTCCCGCTTTGGGTTCAAAACATTTCTCAATATCCGGAGGTTCCGGTGGAGGTCGAGGAATTGACGGATCATCTTGGTGATCAAGGTTAGGTGACTCATTAACTTCATCTTCGGAATCAGCATCTTCAACACCAGGCGGAATTAAATTATCTGGAACAAGGAGAATATCAATCTCTTCTTGAGTGGGCTCACTATCTTCAACGAGGATAGGAGACATGGGAAGAGACTCGATAACTGAATTTTGATGAAAATTTCCCTGGGAAGTTGAAATTTCATTAAGCACTGTCATAAGACTAAGATATTCCTCAAATTCACGATTATTCCTCGCAGGAAGTGTTAAAGGTTCACCGGCGAACTCATGGTGAAGAGGATCACTCCTTGGAGAAAAAGTAATTGAAGATTCATTCTGTTCTGGCTCATGATCGGAAGTCACTTTGGAATCGAGATTATGGGAATCATCATCACTAAGTAGATTATCAAGAAAAGCTATGTCTCCTTCTGAATCGAAATATCCTTCCTCTAAGTTAGAAGATACTTCTATAGCTAGAAAATCATCGATCTCATCATTATCGTCTTCAGGAGGGCAAAACACGTCATCCTGACGATAGAGGAGTGTTGAGAAAGACTAGCTTATCGGAAACGTTGGAATTTTTAATCTCGACATCTTCTTGAAAATTCTCTTCAAGCAAGTCCTTCTTGAGAGTTGAATCATCATTACCCGGTGGTAACGAATTAAGAAGTGCAATGTTCAGCTGCGAACTTCACAAAAATATCACTATCTTCACCGGAGAAGAACTAGGAGAAGGATCATCAGAATGAGTAGTGGTACTGCCACTAAACGGATCATCTTTTGAAAAATCGATAACAGAAATGGCATGAACAAAATTCTTTTCCTTGTTTTTCTCAGATTTATCGGCATAGTAAACAAGTTCATCTTTTCCTACTCTTAAAGTCAATTTTTCCTCGTACAAATCAATGGTATCTTTTGGGTTCGAAGGAAGGGTCTTCCTAGAATAATAGGCACTCTCGGGTCGGGTTCAAAATTAACCACCACAAAATCTGCAAGAAAAGTGAAACCATCAACTCTAACTACAACATCCTCGGCTATGCCCATCGGGTGAGAAATGGAACGATTGGCAAGCTCGAGAAGTCCATTCGAAGTAGTGAGTCAAAGCTTCAAGCTCAAGTATCATGTAGATAAATGAGGTAAAAAGATTAATGCTAGCTCCTGAATCGGCTAAAGCACAGTCCTTTCTGAGTTCTTTGTAAAGCAACATGGATAAGAAATTCCCGGATCTTCGAGTTTCTCGGGAACTTTGTTCAGATGCTAGCGGACATTCAGCATGTCACAGTTGTGATACGCGAACTCCTCCCAGCTTCATCTTTGTTTCTTAGCAACGAGCTTAAAGCCATTTTGTTGAACTTTGGCATTTCGACAAGAGCATCTTTCAATCCAATCTCTAAACGAAGTTGTTTGAACATTTTCAAGAACCGGCTATGTTGAGCACTTGGTTTATCGTGTTCTCTCACTTTCATCCTCTCAGGATATGGAAGTTTAGATGGGTACGAATTAGGATTAGGATCAAGACTAACGGTTTCTTTTGCTTTTGGTTTTGGAATTTCAATGAAAATGGAATCTTCTTCCCCCGAAGATGGACATGTGCGGTATTTTCCAATTTGGATTTTGCACTTTTTCCGTTGACGTCTCCGGGTTTTGTTCAGGTTCTTTTTGAGGTTTTGAAACATCGGGTGTAGGAACAAGAGGAATCGAAGGTTCTTCCAAAGCCTTACCGCTCCTTGTGGTGATAGCATTAATTTGCTGACGAGGGTTAGTTACGGTTTGACTTGGAAGAGTACCCGTATTTGAAGTAGAGGCTAATTTTTTGAATATTATCACAAAGACTTGTCAACAAACTTGAAACATTAGCCATTGATTCTGCTAATTTTGACCTTGATTTGACATTCTTCAACACCGCATCGTTTGCCTTGACGTAGTTTTCAAAATCTGTTTTCAAAACACTATTTGTTGGAGGTTGGTAAGGTAAAACTTGATTGATTTGTGTTTGGTTTGTTGGTGTTTGATATGGTGGAGCTTGATAAACTATTGATTAGGTTGTTTTGACGGTTTTGATTAAAAGTTTCCTCACGGTTTTGTGTTGAAATTAGGAATTGTTTTCCTTGGTATCGGTTTGATTGGTTGGACATTTGTGATTTAAAACCAGGTGTACTCATTATGACTTGCCAATTGGAAGTTGGTTTCATTGGAGAAATTTCCAACGGCTGCGGTTTGTTGAAATTGCTGGATATTGTCTTGAAAAACAGGAAAATCGTTTCCACCTCGAGTTAACGGACAATGGTTAAAATTGTGATTCGATCCACAAGTGACACATACTTCCTCAACTGCTTTGACGGGTGCAGGAGTAGGTACACTAAGGCTTTCAAGTTGATTTCTCATTTGTTTCATCTTGATCGTCATCTTATCCCGAGAGAACGGCTATTTTGTTGCATATCGAAAAAGAATTAATTAGAAGATGAAGAATTAGAAAGAGGAGCATCCGTACTCACGCATGAATCATTAGTGCACGACTTCTGGAGTAACGAACTTTTGACTTGCTTTCAATAATTGCTAAACCTTCTTGAGGCATCTTGTCCAAGAAATTGCCACCTGCTGCAGAATCTAAGGCATCTTGATCGTTTGAATTCAAAGAATTGTAAAAAGTATCGAGTTGGTGGAGTTCCGAAAAGCCATGGTGAGGACATTGACGAAGGAGTCCTTTAAAACGTTCCCATGCTTCATTAAAGGCTTCGTTTGGTTTTGTGAAAAAGTAATGAAATCTCATTTCGATAGTAAGTGGTTTTTGAAGGTGGGAAGTATTGGTTTATGAATTTTGAAACAAGGTCGTCCCATGTGAGAATTGATCTTGGTGGTTCTTTGTCTAACCAATCTCGGGCTTCACCGTCTAGAGAAAAAGGGAAAAGCAAAAGCTTAACCGAAGTATTCGGAACTTCTGGATGTCTAAACGTTGAAGTGACCTTATTAAAAAATCGAAGGTGATTGTGGGGATCTTGTCTACCCGTAAATTTGTTGCTTTGCACAAGATTAATAAAATGTTGTCTTAAGCTCGAAATTGTTAGCATTGATCGGTGGAACAACTATAGCATCTTCATACCCCTCGATGGGTGCTTGTAACATTTGGGCCATTGTTCGATTGTCGGCCATTGGAACAACGGTTTGTTCAACAATTGGTTCTTCGAAATCAAAATTTTCAACAACCGGAAAAGTTTGTTGTTGACGACGTCTACGAGATTGCGAACGAGTGCGCATAAAAAGAAAAACTAACAATTAAAAAGCAAGACTTTACACTAAAAATTTTTTTTTTTTTTTTTTTTTTTTCAATGAATTTTAACGGTTACACGAAAGAGACTTAAACCAAATAATCAACTACTTCACGGTAGCTCTTGAAAATTGCTTTTCAAGGTGAGCCGTACTTGGTAGAGACACAAAAGGCAAGTGTTAAATCTTTGAATAACGATTTGGGAAACAATTGCAAGTTTCACCGTAAATTGAAATGATAATATCTCAATAGAAGATATTATTTGTTGGTGTTCGGTTACCAACTTGGTGAATTTTATTTTCTGAATTAAGACAATTTTTTTATATTTTTTTATATTTTTTTTTATATTTTTTTTTAATATGATAATTATACTAAAAAGAAAAAGAAAATATTTTTTACTTTTTATATTTTTTTTAATTTTTTTTTTTTTTTGGATTTTTGGATTTAACTTTCGAGGACGAAAGGATCTTCAAACCAAATTCACAAACTCGAAACGAAGGAATCGCTTACACAAGTCCCCGGCAAACTCGCCAAAAACTGATGCGTTTTATATACCTAAAATATAATATAAACTAAATATCCCTATAGTAATTAAGAAAGTTTACAGTTACCTTGATAAAATTCACTTCTCAAAAATATAAAAAATATAATAAGAAATACGTAAGATTGACCGATAAGTATGATCACCGGGTGTTTTTCCCCAACGACTCATGCAATGGAAACCTCGATCTCGTTCCGGAATGATTGTATTTGAAAAAGAAAAGAGAATGTTTTTTGATTTATTTTATACTACTAATATTATAGGCACAATTGAACAACTAATTAACAAATTAAACTAATTACTGAAAGAAAATAAAATGCCGACATTTAAGAAACAAATGCAATTAAATCTAAAAATGTAAACTAGATTCCTAAACCTAAATTAATGCTAAAGAAAATTTTAGGAAAAAGAAAAAATATTTTTTAAGTGGCTTTTTCGGATTTTTAATTGAAAATAAATACTATTTAAAATCTAAATTAAATTGCTAAAAATAGAAATTAAATTGAAAAAAACTAAGAAAAAATACTTTTTTAAACTGAATTAATCTAAATTACTAAAAAGATGAGAAAACATTTTTTATTACTAATTTTCTATATAAAGATAAAATTTAAAATTAAAGTTGAAAATTAAAAACCAAAATCGAAAAATTAATTTTTAAAAATATAAAACTTAAACTAAAAATTATATAAAAATATTTTTTATAAAAAGAAATAATGCAGAAAATTAATTTTATTAAAAGCCCTAATTTTTAATGAGTAATTTTAAACTAATTTAAGTAATTAAACTAAAAACCTAATTTATTATTTATAAAAACTATTTTTATTAAGCTTAATGAAATCTGCCAAAACACATGGGTTAAAAGTGACACGAAGCAAAGTTGAGGGTAGGCGGCCAAACATTAAAGTTTTATGAAAAACACAAAGTTTGATCTATTGACAGAAATAGTCCCTGGACTTGGGACTAACTAGACTAACAATTAAACTAACGAAGGACTAACTATGCAAATTTTTTAACTAACAGAAACTTTAAAGATGGACAGAAATGACCCCTGAACTCCCTAACTACTAACACTCAGCATCCTTATTATATAAACACAGCTTATTATACTAACTTTTTAAGAAACAATTTTTAAAAATCTTAACTCTAACTTATTTGAAATAAGCTGAATAAGCTTATTAGCTTATAAGCTCTAGCAGCTTAGTAATCTACCTCTTAAACTAAATAAACATAGCAACTTCAAGGCACATGACAAAATATCATACTTAATAAAACTCTATTCAACTATTAGCAAATCCAAACAGCTTATTTAAGCTACTACTAAACAGATTACTTAGAACAGATAATCAGCAGCTTATTAAGAAATTAGAAAAAAAAAACAAATGTAAAACAAATTAAACCTAAATAGTGTGTACCTTGGTGTTCCCAGCATGAACAGGAAACAACAATAAGCTGTGTGGGGCTTATGGCTTATTCACATAAGCTTAATCTCGAACCAACAACAACCTAATCTAAACCTATATGCTAACCCTTAGCTCTAAAACCCACTGGATCTCAGCAGCCATCCCAATTCCAAGAGACTCGCCAAGCCTTCAATCATAACATACACAAACACAAAAAAAAAATCTTTTTGACATAAAAAAAAAAAAAGAAAAAAAAAAAAAAAAAAAAAAAAAAAAAAAAAAAAAAAAAAAAAATTTCACAGAGACACAAATTTAATGAAAAATACTTTTTTAATTAAAACTGAAATAAATTCTAGAATCGTGAAACAAAATTACAAAATCATTAAAATGAACATTACATAAAAAAAAACTATGAAAATTAAACCTAAAAATATTATTAATAACTCTGGATTGAGGGTATTTATACCCGAAGCTTCACCTCTGCCATCTACTAGATCCCTTCTATCCCTCTTCATCTAGACCCTTCAATCATTCTCTTCTCCTCGTCTTGCTAAAGGCCGATCGATCTAAAGCATGTGTGGCCACCCGATCATGACGTGGCCAAGGAGTGTGTTAGTTATGTGGCGTGTAAACACTCATACACGTCACATCACCAATCATTCATCTCATTTTGCCAGGGTGATTGGTTGGGGGTTTAATTGATAGTACAAATGGTTAAGGTTGAGAGAGTGTGTATTAACCCTAAGGTTAATTTAGTGGGGTGAAAAGGCTTATAAACTAGGGCTAAGGTGTTCTTGAGTGTGTTCATTGGAGTGTGTATGTAAGTTAAAATCCGATTTGGGGCGAGTGTGGGAATAGTAAATGAAAATATGTTTATAATTTTAACCGGGTAGGGTAGGGTTAAGGGCGGGTTAGGTCGGGTTTAGGGCTAGAATATTATTGGTTGATTGGTTGGTAAGTGGTTAGTTTGACCTCTAAGGACCGCGACTTTATAACTATAGGGTCAAATTACATCCTTTGGTCCTTGTGTTTGGCTATCCTCTTCAGTTTATAAACAAATTTCATAAATAGCAGAATCACCCTTGAATTTAAATAAAAACAATGAGTTGGGCTTTGGTTGAACTGTGTTTTACTGCAGTTAGACTGAATAAGGCTGAGGCCATGATCTCTCCTGGCATCCGCTTTGATTTCTTTAGCTTCTTTGTTCACTCAATATTCCGTTCTCGTGTCCGTTTTTGACCTTTTTTCTGCAATATTTGACTATCCATACCCTGCACACATAAAACTCAGATACAAGCACATTTTTGCCATTTTTGATCCGTTTTGGGTTGAATTGGTGCCTTTTAAGCTAAATTTGATATGTATAGTTTAACAACTATCACTCCTCTATCAACATAAGTCCTGCCGTGGGGGGGGGGGGGGGGGGGGGGGGGGGGGGGGGGGGGGGGGGGGGGGGGGGGGGGATAAACGTTCAAGCAAACGACAAAACGGACATCCAAGAACTTGTATATACACGGCTCTAAGTACAAAACATACCCTTTATAGAAACCCTTCATATGTTCGTTAAGAACGCCACTAAACTTAACCTCCAACACACCATCTCCAACACCAAGTGCCTCATCAAAAACAAGCACAAGCGTCTCGTCGTCTTTGTCCACCACAGTTTCGCTAGGAACCACTTTCTGCAATTTTCAAAAACACCAGGTTAGCTTCCCATATTACCAACCTTTTGTCGCCTATTTTCATTAAAGGATAAAATATATTATTTATCAAAATTATCAAAAATGCTAGAATGCATCTGTCTTATTTTTTTGTAAATTATATTCTAGCATGCGTCTGCCCCATCATACTACATGAATGAGTTTCACATCAAGCAATCAGAACAAATGACTGGATAATAATGAAGCAAATGAACGAGCATACCAAGAAGTTGCAACAGTAGTTAAAAATGAAAGAAGAAAAAAAATAGTTGATTAAGCAGTACCTGATTCCATTATTTGTAGTATCCCGCAGAACTTTCATCTTATATACAGAACATACACTAGGATCTGGATGGCCACCAAAAGAAAAAGACTGTTGTTAACTTGAAGGACCAGACAATTAATGGCGAAATCAAAATAAAATGCATTAATTTTTTCATGGCAAAATTATCATAAAAAACTATTTCGAACTCCTAAATCGTCATCAGAGCCATATCACAGAGTGACACGTCTTGTGAGTCTGCTTGAGATTCTTCATTGTATGCTAACGCTGATATGTGGTAGAAAACACAAATCCTGTTATATATCAAAATGACCCATAAAAGACAAAATGTGCTATAACATTGCTTTTTTTTTGTATAATGCTTGTTTTGTCTATGTGAATAGTGAAGGTAAGGAAAAAGCATAAAACGCAAGAAAACGTCAAAGCCGTACAAACACGGAACACGGAAGGATAGAGTGAATAGATACGCCGGGAGAATGCTTCAAGGTCAACCATTGGTCAACTTGTCAACTACAAAGAAGACAAAAAACCCTCAAATTACCTAAATTTTCCTTTAATGTTAAACCAAATTGCAAAAATGGTCCCTAAGCCCTAACGGTGTTAACTCTTTAATATATAAAGAGTTAACACTCGTTATCCTTCTTATAACTCAAATCCAAAACCTGTTACTTTCCCGAGCCCAAAACACACCCATGGCCCAATATATAAGCCCAAAGTCAACGAGTATAAGCCCCGGGTCAAAAGAAATCAAACGCACCCTTTTATAATTTTAAACGCGGGAAATGTTGTTGTTACTGTTTATCTTCTTCTTCATTTTACCACATGCTCAAAACAAGGGGTAAATCAAAATTGACAGCGTGGAAGAATAATTCAAGTACCAAGCAGTGATGTGGCAAAGTTTTACATCATGAGAGTCTCTCATTGGCTAAAACCCAAAAGGTCTGACACGCGGGCATGGAAAGAGACACACGGGGAAATGGATTTTTACACTAAAGTGAGTGTAAAAGAAATAATCCCATAAGAAAGGACACGCGGGTCTGACAAGAAACACACCAAGGACTATTATTTTGCACTAAAATTAGTGCAAAATAAGTACAATGAGCCTGACACACGGAATGCCATGTTGGCAATCCATGTGATCAAATCTAATCCAACAGCTCAAAGTTAGGATCCAATGATTGGCTTGAATGAAAGGACCTAGAAGCATCCTCTGAAGGCTATAAATACAAGCTCACTCCTCACACACAATATCTATCTTTTTCCCTGTAGCTTTTAGTTAAGTAGCACATGTAATTTTCTTAAATGTAATTTCCTTTTAAAGCTCTTGTAATTTTAATTTTCAAGTCTTGTAATCTGTTTTGAGTATTAATAAAATAAAAATTTTAGTTTTCACAATCTGTTTTTTACTTTAAAGCTTTTATATAACTCAAATGCTTTTAGTTACTGTTACATAAGCTCTTATAAGCTCATCATAAGTTCATCTAAGTCTCTAAGCTTAGATTTGAGCTCAAATAGTCCTTTAATCTACTTAAATATCTAAAATCTGTTAAACACATATGCATATGGATCTTAGCTTTTGGATGATAAGCTTAACCTGGAAGAGCCTATGGGACTTAACTAGCTTATCCTTGTGGTAAGCTAGAGCTTGTTGATAGCTCACTTGAGCATATTAAGCCTTTGTTGAGCTAAGGCAATTGTAAGTTTCTATTTGATTTAATTTTTAGCTTATTTTCATTCAGCTTATTCTAGTGCTTATTTTTAGCTTAATTATAACTTAATTGTTCTAATATAGCTTATTAGTTAATCATGTTCATCTGTTTTTAGTTTATGTCACTTAAATCTTAGATTTCATTAATTTTGCCTTTAAAACTCATAAAAACAAAAAAATATTAGCATAACTAGTAGCTTATAGATTCTGCTTATTAAGTAGCTTAAATTTGCTTATTAGGATTATTAGTAGCTTATAAGTATCTGGTATTAGCAATTTGTTCATTAAATTTGAAAGTTATAAGCTTAAAATGAGGTTTAACATTTTAAAGGGGTGTTTGGTTCAGGCAAGTACTAACTCAAGTAGTACTGCCTTAGCCATTTAGCTTTTTAAAATTGAGTTTCAATTTCATATTTGAGCCTATAAGATTAGGTTTTGAGGTTCTTCTTAGATTAAATCAATTTATAGAAAGCTAATGTGTAGGGTGTTTGAATCTGTGATTGTTAGCTCAGGTGTATAAGCAGTTTGAGCTTATGCTTGTTTCAGCTAGTTTCATTAATCAAACTATCTTCAATTTTAGTTAATACAAGTGTTTAAGCCAAGTTTTTTTTACCTGCATTTGTGAATGTGAGTTTTGGATGTCAATGACATCAGATAGTAAACAGTTTCCAAAGCCATTTTCAAGTTCAAATTTCAGCAAGAAAAAGTAATTGTTAGGTCTTGAATTTTTGTGTTCTAGTAGATTTTAGGATAATCTTCATGTGTTTGAGCTTATTTTAGAGTAATTAGCTTATGTGCTTATCTGTTTTTAGCTTTTAAATTAGCCCTTTGTCTTTTAGTTCAATAACCAAAAGTAGAGTATAAATGAATTTTCAGCTGTTTCAATTAGCTTTTTCAATAAGCTTTTGATTTTCAAATTAGTTTTCAAAAAGTTTTCTTAAGTAGATTTTAGGTCAAGCTTTTAGAATGTATAAGCTAGGTTAACATAAGATTCTATTAGAAAGCTTAAAAATAAGCTCAAAGAGTGCCCTTAAGGCCTGTTTGGTTTGCTGTTTTGTTCCAATTTCTTTTTCAGCTTATTATCTTCTTCTTTGCTTATTTCTAGTTCAATCCAACTTATTAGAATAGTTATAGGTTGCTTTTAGTTTTTTTAAGTTTTAGTTTTAGCTCATTTTAGTTTTAAGCTTATTAAGTTTTGAAAAATACCAAAAATATAGTTAAGTGTACTCTGTTAAGTTTTAAGCTGTTTTACAGCTTATCTAGTGCTTTTCAAAAATAGTTGCTTTTATTAAAAGTGTCTATTCTCAGCTTATCTTCAACTTTGTTTTTATAAGTTTTCAAAAAAAAAAAGATAGAAATCGGGGGTGAGCAAGGCTCGAACCCCCGACCTCAACATCCTCAACCCTTATAAACGCCTCACACCACACACCTCTAACCAATGTGCCCTGGGGTCTTTTTCATTCTAGGATTGCAAAATCTATTACTTATATATATTTTAGGCTCTTTAGTATAATAAGCTGTTTAAGCTTATTACACAGCTTATTCGATAAGCTGTGTAACAAAGCTTATTTTTCCTAGGTTCTTATTAGTTCAAGCTATTTTTTGTAATTTTTTTAGAATTTTTATAATTAGTTTAGTATTTTTAAACATTTATTTTTATTAAAAACTTTAAAAAATCATAAAAAATAGAAAAATAATCAAAAAATATAATTGTTTTTTAGAAAATATTCTTTTATCATATAGTTTCTAGGAAAATTAGTTTTGCTTCCGTAGGGTTTAATTTGAAAATTTTCAATTTTTAAAAAACGGGATTCGTTTCCGTTCTCGTTTTTTGTATTTTTTTAGTTCATTTCAATTCCGTTTTTGTTCTAGTTTTCTTTAAACTTACTTTTTAGTCAATTAGAGTCTTTTAAAAAAGAAAAATTCATTTTAGGTTTAATTTTGAAAATTTAGGGTTTTTAATTACCATTTAGGTTACCCGTTTTGCGTTTTTAGTTAAAAGATTAATTGCCCGTTATTAAAGTTAGGTTTAATTGTCCTTTAATTTGCACTTTTAGGATTTTAGAAAACAAACCATCTTTGAACCAATTCAAATCATTGTTCAAACAACAAACGTGGTCTCAATTTCACAAATCGTTGAGACTTAACGACCCGGTAATCAATTATCGGTAAATATACGTATTGTTATATATAACTGTGAGAATTTTCCTTAAGACCTTTGTCCTCAAAGGTAGTTTGGAAATTTTTATATTATTTTATATTTTACTAATACGTGTATAAAACTATATCATACCAAAAATAATCAACTTTTGAACACAATAATATTTTTGAAGGGTTTAAAGTACGACTCCATAGCAAGCGCTATTTCCATTTCATCTTCAATGTGTAGGAAAGATGGAGCCACAAGACCATATTTGGGGTTCCCGTCTTCATCTCTTCCTACTTCGAAACAACCTAACCAATCCTTGTCTTCGTTCATATCAAATTCTCCAAGTAAGATTTGGCTCTAGGCATGGGGTAATTGTTGGGTTTATTAACCTAATTAACAATTAATTAACACGAGTACGCAGCGGAATAAATGATCACGTGTAGAACACAATAATTAACAAGATAGAAAACATGTACCTTTTAGCACGAAACGATACACCGTTTAAAGGTAACCGTAAACACCGTCTTTTATATACGCGTGTGTATAATACAACGCGTAACCACTAGAATCGAAGGTATGATTCCTCTAAGCTTTCACACACTATACGTTCTTAGCAAACGACGAGGTATGCTAATACTAGTAGTGGATAAACAAACGATCTTCTTGTTCTTTGAATCAATCAACTAGCGAACAAATAATCACTAAGTGATGATAGAATACAAAACGGAAAAACTAAAGGTGTTTGTTCGGTATTGTTTGATCGGGAAAGGCAAACCAAAACCCCGAAACTCTTCTAGGTCCGGTCGACTAAAGAGAAAGGATGGGACGATTTTTTTGTTTTAGGTTTTTTTCTCATGTATCAAATAATGAAAGCCTAAAACATATATTTATATCCTTAGACTCTTAATCCTTGTGGGATTACAATCCTAGCCGACTAAGGGAAAGAAAAAACAACCGAACCCTTTATTCTTTAGTTATTCTTTATTAGTCCCTCACGTTTAACCTTTAAACGTTTAACTAATTATTAATACTTGTTAACATTTAACGATCGTTCGTTATACATTTAATATATTACATTAATATATTTACTCGTCATTTAACATATAAACGTGTGCGTCCCCTTAGGCTCGAGAATATTTCCGGACATATATTAATCATATATGGTCATAATCCAACACCTACTTGGGCTAGTTTTTTTGTTTCCTCACTCGTATATTCTTGTGTTCTTTATCTTTTCGAGTTGGTATAGGTGAGGTGAAGTTTGGCCTCTTTAGCTACTAGTGCCTATTACTTGTAATCGCTTTATATATGTTGCCTTTCAAAAAAGAGAACCTTGTTAAACATATATTTAGATAGTTGTACTTGTATACATCCTGCCTTGCCTCAACTGTTTGTACACTGATTTGTGCCTTAACCATTTTCGAATTGGTCTTGAATTGTCTAAGGAACAGCTTAGATTGCATTTGAAAAACGCAGGATTTCTTGACTCTAAGCTCCCAAAAAGAAATGGTTTCCAGTTCCCACGGTCTGTTGTCTCAAAAGGTGTTATATTCGAGTATCGAATTAAGATTTATGACTTTCTTTGTTATATTGGCTACGGTAAACCTTTAAGTCATAAATACTACTACTTCATCCGTCCCAAATTAATAGTCCATGTGTCTCACTTTAATTATCCAATACAAAAAATAAATCGGGAAGTTTAATCAAGTTCACCATATTACCCTTGTTTGAAATTATTATTCCAAACTTTATAGAAGATTTTAAGTAATTATTTAAGGGTAAAACTATCATTCTACTAAAAAGTACTGTAACAAAGAGAAAACAGTAATAAATGCATTTTTCTGTGTTTTTTATGGTAGCCAATAATTTTGAGACGGAGAGAGTAAATATTAATGGAGAAACTTCAAAACGTTAGTCACATGATCATGTAATTTGAATCCTAGTTATTTACTATTTGTTACAAACGTAGTATGTAGTCGTTGGACGAGGATAGAAAATGGCGGCGGATCTTTCCAATTTGGTTTTTTCCAGCGACAAGACCAACATGACAACATAATTTTCCTCCTCAAAACGTGTCCCAAACATCCTAGTCTAGATGTCTCTCTTTATTTCCCATTATCTGCCACGTGTCACTTCAACCCATACCACCCCATGCCTATATAAACCCATCCTCAAACTTACCCATACATAAACATATTATGTTGAAAACAATGGAAACTTCACATGCCCTTTATACACCACAGATATTTGGTTTCATTCGCCAGCCGGGAGGCGATAATCCTTCTGGTTGCCGGAGCTTGAAAGTGCAGCAAACGTTGCGGTGGCAGAAGAGTCAAGGGTTAGCCATCAAGTGTTGCAATGGAGATCGGTTAATGAGACCGGATAGTACACGAAAAGTTCAAGTGGGTGAAGAATGTGATGGAATTGTGGATGAAAGTGAAGATGTAAACGAAAAAGCGGAATTAATGGAGATGGAGGCAATTATGGGGAAAGATGATGGAAGAGAACCTATGGATTATAAAAGAAGAGCTTGTATATTTAATAAGAGCTCAGAAGTGTTTCAGGCAATCAAGGATGAACATCATACTCAACAATGTGCCTAAAAAATAAGGGATCCATGTTTTTTACAGCCTAGATAATTCTGTATAATTATTATTTATATATACTTAATCATATGCACGAATGCATATATACTACAGTAGCTGGTAGTATTTGCTTAGATTGTAACGTGTTCATATACTTTTCTACATTATGGAAGCCTTTCCAACATTAGAATATCAAACTAGCTATTAGCAACTCATAAAATGTGCCTATGTGGTGTCAAAACAACATAGGCACATTTTATATATCAACACTAGATGAGTCGATCAAGACAGCAATTAATGAGACACCAAAAGAAAGGGATCATGAATAGAATGGAAGTTTAAGGAGGTAAGAACATATAACTAAAAGTTTCAAATATTGTCGCAACATAAAGGCACATGTAAACACATATCTAACTATAACTAACAAATGTTTCTAACAACTCAATTGAAATATAACAGTTTGAAAGTTGATCTCACCTGAAAAAGGTTTCTCGCAAGAGACTAATCAGATCTGCTCAACTTTAAATGTGGCAGTTCCTTAACAGAACTTCCAATGATTATCACAGTTTACACATGTTACA
>BQNB010089594.1:9773-21014 GCA_026074375.1 Tanacetum coccineum
TCTTCCGATGTTGCTGAGTTGAAAGATATGGTGAAAGCTTTACTTCTTGATAAGAAAAATCAATATCCCGCTCCTACTCCCGTAAAAGCGGTTGAGGAAAGTTGTGTTACTTGCGGTAGTGCTCATTCCTACCAAACTTGTCCAGCCACCACTTTCACGTGCCCATACGGAACTTTCGCGTACCGTCGTATGCCATTCGGTTTGTGCAATGCACCCGGAACTTTTCAACGTTGTATGATGGCCATTTTTCACGACATGATAGAAAAAACAATGGAAGTTTTTATGGACGATTTTTCAGTTTTTGGAGATTCTTTTTCCTCGTGCCTTGCTAATTTAGACAAAATGCTCAAACGGTGTGAAGACACCAAATTAGCACTAAATTGGGAAAAGAGCCATTTCATGGTTAAAGAAGGCATTGTTTTAGGACATAAGATCTCTAGAAAAGGAATTGAAGTCGATAAGGCTAAAGTTGATGTAATTTCAAAGCTTCCTCACCCAACGACAGTCAAAGGAATCAGAAGTTTTCTCGGGCATGCTGGATTCTATCGAAGATTTATCAAAGACTTTTCCAAAATCTCTCGACCCATGACCCATCTCTTAGAGAAGAACACTCCTTTCATTTTTTCAGAAGATTGCATTCTAGCCTTTCAAACATTGAAAAAGAAGTTGACCGAAGCTCCAATTCTTATTGCTCCGAATTGGGACCAACCTTTTGAAATCATGTGCGATGCAAGTGATTATGCAATAGGTGCGGTCCTAGGACAAAGGATTGAGAAGCATTTCCGACCAATTCATTACGCTAGCAAGACCATGACCGAAGCAGAATCAAACTACACAACAACCGAAAAAGAGATGCTAGCAGTTGTTTACGCATTTGAGAAGTTTCGATCATATCTAATCATGAACAAGAGTGTTGTTTACACGGACCATTCCGCATTGAAATACCTTTTCACAGCCGATCACCTCTCTCGTCTCAAAAACCCTTACGAGAATGTTTTTGATCCAAAAGAGATTACCAAGACTTTTCTTTTAGAGACTTTAAATGTGTTAACTTCTAAAGACTAAAGTACCCCGTGGTTCGTCGACTTTGCTAATTACCACGCGGGGAAATTCATGACCTTTCCTTTAGAGACTATAAGTGTGTTAACTTCCAACAGACAAAGTTCCCCATGGTTCGCGATTTTGCTAAACAAACCACGCGGGGAAATTCATTAAAAGGAATGTCGACTCAAGAGAAAAACAAAGTTCTTTAAAGATGTAAAACTCACATTATTTTTGGGAATGGGTCCCTTTTCTTTTCATGACTTGTGCGGATTATTAATAATCGAAGGGGTGTAGATGGCAAAGAAGCCTCTCGAATTTCGAAGCTTTCACAGTGGTCACTCTGGGGGACACTACGCGTTGCCATCTTTTACCGCCATAAAGGTTTTCGATTGCCGGTTTCATATTGGCCTACATTTTTATGATGCCTACGAATTGGTCAAATCTTGTGATGCTTTCGTCAAAGACAAGGCAAAAATCTCTCAACGTGAGAGTTTGCCTCTAATTGCATTCCATGTTTGTGAATTTTTTCGATTTATGGGGAATTGATTTTATGGGGACATTTTCCGTCTTCTTGGGGTATACAAAATATATGTCTTGTAGCCGTCGACTATCTGTTCAAGGGGGTTGAAAGCGATATAGACGTTCCAACACAACGATGCTTGGGTAGTTGTTTAGTCTTATATCCTTTTTCTCCCGTTTCGGTGCTACGAGTGCAATTCTTAAGCCGATCGGTTGGGTACACCATTTTTTAACGACTATTTGATTTATGTTTTGTCTTTTTTTGGTGTTCACCATAGTCTTTAGACTCATTACCATCACTAAACGATGTGGTCAGTTTGAAGTCCACGAATCGAGGTCTCAATGAATTTTGGTGAGGACGGTCTAGAGGAAAACGTGCCTCTTGGTCCGACAAACTTGTTGTATGCTTTTGGGATCTTTTGTACAGCTTTATAATAACTCATTTTGGATGGTATCGTCCCGGACTTGTGAGTAGTTGGGTTTTTGACGGGGCATATTACCAGTTGAACTAAGAACACAAATGCATATTGGCTTCTTAATGCATTCCAAACTTCTGTTTAAAGATCGCGGGCGATCATCGTAAGGTTTCATACTTAATGAACTTAGTGAGCTTCGAGATTTCAAGCTTAATGAAAAATTCGCTATATACAAGAGAAGACGAAGAAAGCTAACCCGACAAGATAAAGAATACGACTCTTCAATATTGGTGATCAAGTTTGCTTCTTCAACTCCCGATTTAAAGATGTTCTCCGGAAAGCTTAAGTCCTGGATGGTCAGGACCTTTCACATTACCCGAAGTTTATCTTATGGCACTTGCCAAGTTGTCTATACCGAGGTTCTAATTTCAAAGTCAACTGCCTCTGTTGAAGCATTACTATAGAGGGGATAACCACACAATTGGTTTCTCGGACCTCCAGACTTTCCCTAAGAACAACTTAAATTTCAGGGATCGAGTCGAGCTGCGACTCGGTTACAAAAAGCAAGCCGCTTCATGGGAGTTTACCCCATGCTTATCCTTTCTATTTTCTTTCTATTATCCAATGTGTTGTGTTGAGAAAGGCTTGTACTCTCTCCGATTTCTCGATATTTGTGCTTGTTAGTTGTGATTTTTGCAGGATTCTCCCTGACAAATTCTTTGAAGCCTCTATTGTCGGTTGATTTGGTTCCGTTCAACTTGAGTTCTCATCCTTTTTGTGAAATTAGTTTGGGAGTTCCACTATCCTTTCATCATTATGATTTTTGTTTATTCTTTGCATACTTCAATAAACGGCTTAGATTTTCGTTGAAACCGACTTTAAACATTGAGGACATGTTTCGTTTTTAGTTTGGGGAAGGGAGATCTATCGATTTGATGTTGCTTGCTTATTATTTGTCTCACGTACCCGTTTTCCACAAATATATAGCAAAAATTTTATATTTTTAGACTCATAAAAAATGTGTAAAGACAAAAATGTAGGTTTTCCGTTGGTAAGAATTAAGAAGTAATTTTTGACCCGATCGTACGTGTAGAGTTCTAGCTTTATCCTTAACAATTAATGATGAGGAGTTTATGCTCGTCTCATGTAGACCTTTAAACATCTTGACTAGAATCGTTAGTAAATGCAATGACTTGTTGCCTAATCTCATGTAGATCGTAAATATGCCAAGTTGGATTTTTATATAGGCTATAAGTAGTTTGCAAATTCTTTGTGAAGAATAAGAGATGATAGTGTTGTTTACGAATTAGGATGCTAAACAAAGTTTATTTGGAAAGCTTAAAAGCTTATAAGAATAACTTGTGGTTTTTCTTCCCCGAAGCTCTTAAAATGATTAATTATACGTGTTCTCTTTAATTTTGCAAATTAGAGTTTTATCTTAAAGTATAATCAAAATATTCAGAGAAAAAGCTTTATCGATGATGAGTCAACATAATTTGTAAATAGAATGTTAGTTCAGTTTATACTAAAAAACCTTGGTTTTCTTAATCCGAAATTTTTTACAATTTGCAAAAATTTATGTGTTATAAATCAAATTAATTTGTGTTATTAATTTACTCAAAAAAAAATCTATAAAAATGTAGTTGAAGGATGCAAGTTATAAATCCTTAAGTGTTATTATTAAGTACTTGCAAACTCCGTCGCAATTTAAAGTACACTGGGCATTTGTCTCGGTGCGTTTCCCCGATGTGACATTAAAAGATAGGGTTGGAGGGATTTAAATTTAGGGTTAGGTATCATAATAAAGTACGCGGAGCTCTTGTAGGAGGCGAGGCGATTCTGTGTCGTTTGAAAGAAAAGTTTTGATACAATACCTAAGCCTAATAGTGTGAATAGAAATAATATGTTGCAAGTTAGAAATAAATAGTAAAAATTTCATTTTCTAAAACCCAAGGATTCTTTTGAGTAAAGATTTGCAAAGGTCTACAAGGTTTTTTCATCGGAAGTTATGCGGTTTCGGTTAGGATTCTCAGGATGGGGTGTCAAAAGCCTTAGCACTTTCCGATTGACGGTGGGATCGCTAGAGAAGGAAAATCATTTTGGGGACAAAGTGACACCACGATGTCCTAGGCTAAGAAGGTTTTAGTTTGCTTTGAGATGTGATCTTGCTACGTTAAGCCTGGTGGATTTCATCTATCTAAATATGTGGATTTTTTGGTTTAAATTAATTTGAACACACACACCTAAATTTATGATTTATGTCGGGAAGAGGAATTCACAAGTTGTAATTATAAGTAGTCTTAGCATCTTAGTTCGTAATTAGCAGTGATCTTATTTTAAGCTTAGCATGGGAAAAGTGAAAAATCGGGGATGATGAAGTTATCTTTTAGACACTTAATTGTGCTTTTTGATCTATGATCCTCAAAGTTACCAATGAGGTAATGAAAACAATAAATTATGTCAACACAAATAAGTTGTAGTTAGGTAGTTAATTATCAAGAAAAATCATAAAAAAGAGAAAAAGTTTTGAAAATGGGAAGTCGTGTGTTTTATAACTTGTGATCTCTTAATTCTCTCAATAAAAATCTTTGCTACTTTTCAAATGTTTAGTTTGGGGAATTTTCGAGGTATTTGGTTATAAGGCATGTGATAGTGCGTGAGGACACACAATCATTTAGTTTGGGGAATTTTGATAAGTGTAGAATACACATATCCGTTTATACCTAAAAATAACCCAAATAAACCCAAAACAGACCAAAAATGGCAAAAATATGCTTGTATTTGTGTTTTGTATGTGCAGGTATGGATAAGTCAAAAAATCACAAGAAAACAGTCAAAAGCGAGCAAGTACGGTACTCAAGAAATCTTAGTAGGACGTACAAGGCCGAAGCCGAAAAAAGTCAAACCTAGTCAATATTCCATCAAAGGAAAAGCCAATCAATGGTCAACAAAAGTCAACAAAGCCCATTTCCTCTTATTATAAAACATAAGGGCCAAAATTGCAAATTCCCAAACTGTTTTATAACTAGAAAATTAACACAAGGGCCAATTGTGCAAACTCCCCAAACTCCAACAGTTTTAACTATCGAAAATTGGGCGCCAATCATTTTTACTATTCATTCGTCTCCCCCATTTTACCATCTAGTCAAAAACAAAGGGCTTATGGAATATTAAGGGCTGGGATGGGTCAATTACGAGCTCTAATGCAAAGGCAAGGGTTCAAATCAGTCTTTTCAAGAGATTTCATTAGCTCAAGATCAAGCTCAAGCCACGTTAGCCATGGTAAAAGCACAAATTTATGTGGGTTTTGTGCTAAACTCACTCACAAAACTAACACAAACGTCACATCAAAGAATGACACGCTGGCAATCCTCAGGTGTCCACAATTTGATCAAACGACCACAATAGAAGCTCAAATGATTGAAGAAATGATTGGCCAAGATTGAAAGATTGGAGAGCAAAGGAAAAGGGTCTGGAAGCTTCAGCTTGGCACTATAAATAGGCCTCACCTCTCACACACACACTATCTAATTTTTTTAGTAATTTTTAGTCTAGCTTAAATTCGTCTTTTTCTTAAATGTAATTTTTTTTAAGTAATGTAATCATTTTCTTTAATTAATGAAATTCAGTGTTTAGTATTTTAAATCTCATTTTTAAGCTCTCATTTTAAAGTTCATACGCTCTCTTAATAAACCAATTGTCTCTATAGGCTAAGTAGCTCTTATAAGCTTTTCTGTCTATAAGCTGAAATAGAGCTTGTTGAATCAGTATTAATCTTCTAAACCTTTAATCAGTTTATTCTTACCATGGGTGCTTATTGTATTAGAGCTTTTGGAAGGGGTTCTTAACTTTGAAAGGAATCCCAAGGACTTACTCTGCTTATCTAATAAAGCTAGAGAGCTTGTAGCTTGCCTTTTTGGTTCCTTTTGTTTTGCTAAAAGGAATCAAAGTAAGTTTCTCTCTTTCATTATCTCTAATTTTTGTATTAAAGTGCTTAGTTATTAGCTTAAATGGTTTAATGTGGATTTTTGGCTTATTCTCTTGCTAATAGTGTTTTAAATATTCTCTACTAGTGCTTATTAATTATATGTTTTCATCTGTTTTTGCTTAAATAGTTATAGATCATTAGTTACTAATTTCTGTCATAAAAATCCATAAAATCCAAAAATATTAGTTTAAATAGTATAGATCTTAGATTAAGGCTTATTTAGTTGTTAAGTTTTGTTAATTAAGTTTGTTTTAAGCTAATTTTTATCTGGTATTCAGTAATTGTTCATTAGATTCCATCTTAAAAGCTTTTCTTATATCTGTCATAGTGATAAAGGGGTGTTTGGTTTGGTACACTTTAACCTCTAAAAGTCAATTTCACTTGTGTTATTTACTTGAGTCAGATAAGTTTTCATTTAAAATTAGTTTTCATTTAGTTTTTATAAGTTAGAATTCAAAATTTCAAAAGAAATGGTTTATTATAGAAGTTTAGCACCAGGTGAGCTTGTTGCTTAAGTTTTTATTGTGTTAATTTGATCTAAAGCCCTTTAGGCTTAGAACTTGTTTGCATCTTGTTAATACACTCTATTTGAGTGAGTTTTAGTGCAGTAATTCCCTTAGGAAACCTGCACTTTCGTTTTGCACTTGTGCAAAAGTGCACCAGTACTAACAATAAGTTAGTACTGGTGGCAGTACTAACAATAAGTTAGTACTGCTAGCTTAGATTTAAGCTAGGAATTCAGTAGGTCTTAGTTTAGTTATAGCTTATTATAAATTTAGTTTCAGCTTTCATTTTCTAGCTTATTTCATAGCTTAATTCTGTTCTTAAAAGTCAATTACATCAGCAGTACCTTCAAGTGAAAGTACTGCTGAACTTTTACAATAGCAGTAGTAAACCAGTTAACTACTGCTGTGTTCTTAGTTAATTGTAGATTGGTACTTCTTAGGATTTTAGCTTGCAAATTCAGTGGACTGTGAGTTTTAAAATATACTCTTAATATAGGTTTACAGTCGAAATTACATTTTCTAGCTTTTGTCCTAGCTTATTTGCTTAGTCAAAAGATAACTTAAAAAAAACAAAACTTTACTTAGAAACTTTAGGATTTAAATTCGTTAATTTAGCTTATGGGTAGATTTTATAGCTTAATTAGATAGATTATAAGTAGTTTAATAAGTCCTTAAAGTCTTAAAGTTTAGTTTAGCTTTTTAAAGTTTTTAGCTTATTTAAATTTTGTGTTATCTTGCTTATTTTCTGAGTTTGCTTAGTTCATGCTCAATTTTAGTTGTTTAAAAGTACTTCTAGCTTAGATTTCTTTGCATTTTTAGATTAAGCACATCATAAGCTTTCTAGAACTCTTTTCCTTTTTCACATTAAGCTTAATTTGAGCTTATTATAGCTGTTTTAGTAAGACATTGCCAAACCTTAGTTTTTCTGTAAACAGCTATGAGAAGGTCTTTTAGAGCTTATCTTTGAGTTTCAGACCATAGTGCTTTTGTTAAAGTTGTTTTCCCTAGCTTCCTTTACAACTTTGCTCTTTTAAGTTTTTAATGATAAGCACTTTTAGAATTTGAGCTTATAATTGGACTTAGTTTGTTGTCGGGGTAAGTCTTCAGGGATTAGTTTTGAAATTTTTCTGTTTTAAGTTGTTTTCCAGTTAATCCTTGCCCGTTAAATGTTTTAGCCCGTTAGTCCTCAAGTCTTTTTCACAGTTAGTCCCCAAGTTAGTTTTTAATTAGTTTATTAAGTTTTACTTAATAATTAGGGTTAGGTTTTAATTAGTTTAATTAAACTTTTATAAAAAGATAAAAATTAGGGCTTTTATTTTTAGAAAATTTTGTGCACATTTACTTTAATTAGTAGATGTTTTATAGAAATTTTAGGACTTTATTTTTAAGAGTTTTATTGTTTTTATAGTTTTTAATTAGTTTAAATTTTAGAAAAATCATATCTTTTAATCTAAAAAGCTAAAAAAAATGTTTTTCTTTCCGCCCGCCCCCCCCCCCCCACCCACCGCCCCCCCCCCTCCCCTTCCCTCCCCTCTCCCCCTCCCTTTTATCCTAATTAGGTTTAGAATTTTAGTTTAAAATTTTTAGGGATCAAAATTAGTTTACTTGCTTAATAGTCGCGTTTTATTTGTTTTTCGAAATGTTAATTGTCCATTTTTTTAGTAGTTCATAGCTTTCTAAATCAAATATCTTTGCTTAATTCAATCAGATATCGGACTTAAACGAAGGTTTCTATTTCCTAGTCATTGGGGATAACGAACGGGTGGTGATCTTATTTTACCTGGTTTAACATACGTATTCTATATTATATTATATATATTTTTAAGAGTGAATTTTATCAAGGGTAACTTAGTAATTTTCTTAATTTCTCTTAAGGTTATATTTCATATATATATTTTACGTGTACAAAACTCACAAATCATCCACCGTTTTACCATTTCCTGCAAGAAAACAAATACTTGGATATCCTCGATATTTCCAGGTGGCGACCCCCTTTGCTCAAAGGGACGGCCCCTTAGTGATAAGGGGGCCGGCCATATAGATAAAGGGGCCGGCCATCTGATGCATGGTTTTTACTGTTTCTTTCTTCTTTTTGACCCTCTTTCACTAGATCGTATTTTATCCTTTTGTGGAATTTGACCTGTTGCCTTGGTCAAGGGCATTCGGTTAGGATCTGTATTAGGGTTGCTATATAAGTATATACCAAAACACGAACCAGGTACTAATACCCGGTATATTATAAGAACTATATAAGCCTCTTCCAACTTTGGAAGAGGCAAGCTAGTCATTTATTACTTTCTTATAAAAACACATTTTCTCTCACTAGAAAAACTCTCTCATGTGTTTCTCTCTCTAGAAATTAGCCAAGTTCAAGAATCGACCACGTGTTATGATATATGTTATACCACATGTTGGATGAAGATTAAGACTGCTAAAGAGATAAAGACGTGTCAAGTGATTTGTATTGACTTATTCAGTGTATATCTTATAAAGTTAGAAAGATACGTATAAGATTATAATTATAGAAGATTTGTAGTTATCTTATAAATGACTCCTTAGTGTATAAAAGGAGATCCTAGGTTATGGTGTTTCATATACGTTTTTTATATATAGCTTCAAGGTTGTAAACCCTAGTACTACACAGAGTACTCGTATTATTGATAATAATAATATTGGAGCCTTTCAGTAATATAATTGTTCATACAGTTTACTGTTTTATTAATTTTCTTCTAAGTATTAAAGAGTAGTGTTGGGAAAATAGATTGTAACAGTCTTAATACTAGTAGTATAACAGTTAAGTCTGGTAGTAATAGTTAGTTCTGTTAGTATTGAGTTAATACTGGCAGTACTAAGTTAAGTCTATCAGTACTAAGTTAGTACTGGTAGAGTAGCAGTACTAGAGTTAGTACTGGTCATAGTTAGTTCTGTTTATAGTTAAGTCTGTTAATGTAACAGAATAGTAATAGTTATCTTAGAGATATCTTAGGAGATATCTTAGGAAAGGATATGTATTATCCTTTGACGTTTGTAAAGCCCATTAGGGTTTCCTTGGTGTATAAGAGGAACCCTAAGGCACAATGTTTAGAAGTACGTTTTGAGAAATATCAATAGAAGCATAGAGCTTAATAGCAATTTAGAATTATTGTTTCTTCTTTATTCTTGTGTTAAGATTCCGCATTAACACTTGATATTCATAGTCAGTGTCTCTCATATAGTTGATTTGGATTTATCCAAGTTATCTATAGTCTTACAAAGGCTAGTCAGATCCTATACCAAGGACCAACATAAGTTAAATGCTATTGCTTATAAAACATGTTTAGAGTTTGTAGAAGCAAGACTTTTAGTTTATAAGAAAAATAAGTCTGTTTATGAGGAAGATATTAAGGTCTTAAAATGTAAGATTCATTTAAGAGAAGTAGCTATTACAGAGCTTAGGAGGAAGTTGGAACTGGCTCAAAAACAAAAGGATGAAATTCAGCTAACAGTAGAAAATTTTGAGAATTCATCTAAAAATTTAAGCAAACTAATAGACTGTCAGATAATTGATAAATGCAAAACAGGTTTAGCGTATAATGTTGTTCCACCTCCCTATACAGGAAACTTTATACCTCCAAAACTTGATCTGTCATTTTATGGTTTAGAAGAGTTTATAAGTGAGCCTATAGTTATTAAGCCTGTAGTTGAGAATAGTAAATCTAAGGCTAGTGAAGCAAAGCCTAAAGCAGTTAGGAAGAATAATGGTGCTCCAATTATTGAGGATATGCGCCTCAGACTAAGATTGAAAAGAAAATATTTAAGCCTAGTTTTGCTAAGATAGATTTTGTTAAATCTAAACAGCAATAAAAGACTGTTAGGAAAACTATCAATCATGTTGAGCAAAATAGGCAAAACATTCATATTCCTAGAGGCAATCAAAGAAACTGGAATAATATGATGTCTCAGAGACTAAAAAGTAATTTTGAGATGTTTAACAAAGCTTGTTATGTATGTGGAAGTTTTTATCACTTGCAGGTAGATTGTAAAAATGTTAATAAAAAACAGATTCAAAATATAAAACCTATTTGGAACAATACTAAAAGGGTGAATCATCAGAATTTTACCAAAAAGACTCACCCCTGACCTAAAAAGAACATGGTTCCAAGAGCAGTACTAATGAAGTCTGATCTAGTATCACTTAATACTGCCAGACAAGTTAATACTGTTCACCCAAAAATAACAATGAATAGTGCTAGACCAATGACAAATCTTTCTCAAATAACACATTCAACTGTTAAGAGGCCTATTCATAAGAATACATCATTTAAAAATATTAATTTTAATCAGAGGGTTAATACTGTTAAGGATAAAAATGTTATTACTCTTAGGCTAAAAGCAGTAGTTAATGCTACTAAGCCAAAAGTAGTAGTTAATGTTGCTAAGCCAAAAGCGGTAGTTAATGCTGTTAGGCCAAAAGCAGTAGTTAATGCTGTTAAAGGAAGTAATCTAAATGCTGTTAAGGCCTCAGCTTGTTGGGTTTGGAAACCAAAGAATAAAGTTTTAGACTATGTTTCTAAACACAACAGTGCATCAATCACCCTAAAGAAGTTTAATTATGTTGATGCACAAGGCAGATCCAAGTCAGTGATGGCTTGGGTCCCCAAAAGAAACTGATTTTCTTAACTAATGCAAAGGGCAATCCACAAATGGAATTACAAGATAAAGGAGTGATTGATAGTGGATGCTCAAGGCACATGACAGGGAACATGTCCTATCTTACAGACTATAAAGA